>BMAV01020164.1:35235-67643 GCA_019973955.1 Trichonephila inaurata madagascariensis
TAATAATTAAAGAAATTTTAAGACATAAATTTAAATTATATAACTATCAGAAAAAAAAACCAACTGCACACCTTTAGTACGTAAAAGAACATTTTAATTTTATGTTTTTGTTTTGAATAATGTATATTTACCGTTTTCCATTAACAGTTTTTGTTTCTTCTGCAACAATTAAAAAGGAAAATATTAAGAATTTGAAAACAGAACAATAATTGGAACAAAGAGACTCTTAATGATAGGAAGCGAGCTTTTAAATGTCCATTTGACCTTCAGAAATGTATCACAAAAATAGTACTTTTTCTCGTGTAAAACATTCATTATTTGTCATAAATGAATGAAAATTAAATAACTTTTATCTACTGAGAATATTAAGCTATTTGTGTGGTATCATCTTCTACTTAGGACTATAAATAGAATTTAAATGTAATTATCTTAAAAATTAGGTTTTAATGGAAATATTTGTAAAATTAGAAACACATAATTGAATTAATTATTATTAAATCATTTTTAAGAAAAGAAAAAATTTACATTTTCTCTAAAATACATTTTGCAAATGTTTCGTTTTTTATGGCGAATACTAAAAATATCTCCCCATTCAGCAGCTATTTTCTAATTTGTAGTATGAGTTTTTTTTTAAAAAATATATTCTGAAAAAAAGAAAGTAATAAATTTTATCTCCAAATTTAACTTTGGTACTTATTCATTGGTTGCTATAGGAGACCTAGATCAAAATGTGCAATATTAGGTAGTAAGAAAATGTTTAATGCAGATGAATATATTATATGAAACCTTCTTGATGTTTTTTTTAAAATAAATTTCAGTAAATTTGATTATACCGTAACACATTATTAAACATTATTTAGTAATATGAGTCAGTTGTTAATTCTCAATGGAACCAAAATGAAAATCATCAATATAATTACTTTAATAACTTAACTTGAAAAACAGTACTTTTAAGATAAGAATGGCTTACTTTTTTACGATAAAGTGTTATAAAAGAGTTTTATAATAATCCCATGTCTTACTCTTGGCGAAACATAAATAGATCTCGATTGAAAACATTTTAATTTGATAAAATTTTATCTACTCATTTTCAAACTATCACTGTTTACTGAAACAAAATTATTTTAGTGAAAAATATAAGAAGCAGAAATAACAATGTTGCTTATAGATAGTGACAATTACTGAGGAAAACCGAATACTAACTTTGATACATTCATGAATAAAAATTCTTTAAACTTTTACATAACATACCGAATAAATTTTTACAACGTTTATTATAGCAGCTGCTGTCCACATTTCTCCCGCAAAACATTTCATTCAACGTAATAAGCTGAATTGGCATTCAATATATGAATGTGCCATTAAACTAACAGAACAATAATTCAGCAACGACACTCAAATTTTCGCATCTCCACTTTTGACTTTTCTATTCAAATAAGTTTCCATATCACATGAATAAATTCATGAAATCAGGGGATAGCGCTATATAGTCTGGTTTCCGAGACATAAGTCAGGAAGATCATAAAATTCCCCATCCTTGCTGCAACAGCATCTCAAGAAAAGTCGTAAAAACCAAGAGAAGATATTTTCTCGGAAAATATTGAGGTTCTGTTTTCATTGAAAGTTGGTTTAACCTGTTATATTTCTGTGTGTGTTTTTTTTTTAAGTTTTTGACAGTAAAAGTAGTTTGTTGTAAGAAATGGAGTAATCTGAAATTTTGACGATAAAGTGGATTTTTCTGATGTCTTGAGCGTATATATTATTGTATCTAAAGTAATAGTTAACTAGTTTTAGTGCTTTGAAGTATCTGTTAGTTAACAATAATAGTTAAATTAATCATTTCTAATATATTATAATCAAGTCAAACCATTTTTTACCATACACACACAAATACGTTTTTAGAGAGATAAATTTGAATAAATTCGTTATGATTTTACCTTTATTGTTGCGCATGTTCATCAAAGTTTTGCATTTAAAATAAATATATTTCTCCAATCTTTAAATTTCTTTTCCCAAACGATAAAAGTTTTTTTTTCAAAAAAAAAACGCTTTTTAAGATAACGCTTAAAAAAACTATTAACGCTTTTTAAATAGAATATTCTTCAAAACTAAAATATTTAAATTTTTTTAATAAGTAGCATAATATTTACATATATAATTCAGAAGAGAAAATGATTTTATAATATATATATATATATATATTTGAATGGTTTGGAAGTATATACTTACATGTATTCTCTGCGGTTTCTTTTCAGCTTGAGTGTTTCAAGTCGTAATCGTAACAAATAAATTCGATATTGTGCTAAAAGAATTCTATATTTTATCTTTTTTAAATTACTCATTATTTGTCCTCTTATTCATGTATTCTTAATGAAACGGGAGCCCCTCCCCTGCCTAGTGTGATGGTTATGATACTCTGCTTGTAATCGAGTGGGCTCGGGTTTGAATCTCGAATAAAACATGGTTGTATCTATAGGAAAAGAAGCCGGGATTTTCGCCAGAAATGGATTCCCTTCTCGAATGAAAATCACCCTTTCTGTTCTATGCTGGGATCATCATTTGTAATAAAAGTCTGAATTCTTCTGTGTTTATACTGCATGTTTCTGTTCATCTGTCTCTCGTCATTCGTATGTATGCCAGTATGAAACTCATAACAACAATGAAATAGGATGGCGTGGATTTTGCGTAATTTGCTTTGCCATGAAAATGTTATGCATTTAGCTTAGGAAATTGTGTACCCTCAATACTATGTTCAGTATTTAACCGAATTAAGACCCAATTCTTTCTGTTTCATTAATAAGCCCAGAATTTCAGTAGAGCCCATGAATAAACCGTATCATTTTATTAAAATTTAAATTTCCATTGTTTTTAATGGATGTGGTAGCATAGTGGTTATGGCTGGAGTGTTAGGAGTTTCAGCACTTATTCCATTGAAGATCCGCCTCTCAGAAGAAATTTTGCCCGTTCAATCTGTTGAGGCTCAAAATAGACTTTGGTAAGGTGTGGTAGTATGGTGAGTGTTGCCACTTCAGGCGTTGTCCTCGTCATTTTACCATGGTTCAAAATGACGAGATCTATCACCAATACCACTCATGTTTACTTAGATTGTTGTTAATCAACACTCTATCACTCCATTATTTGGGCTAAAATATTCAAAAGAATCGCAATAAACTATTTAACCCGCGATCACTCTCGCGGGTTGTTCTGTACACCCCAGCAACAAGAAAAGCCTCCTACAATTCTAAAAAGAATGCGCAGACCCACAATTTTTTTCTGTAGCTGCTCATTTTAGGTCATTGAACCTTCAGGCCTGATGTAATCAATCTCGCTAGGACGATTGGAATGTTATGACCTTCAAAAGTTTATTTGGGGTGCTGAGAACACCCCGCGAATGATTGAGTTATGTTTTCGTACTCGAACCATCTACGGAAGAATACGTTTTACTCTTTCCGTTTACATTTTTTTATCAAATATATTAATATACATGAATATTTTATTTAAAATTTCAATAAATGTGGTATAAAAATAATATAATTCTATAAAATAATTGTAAAGTATAATTTTTTTAAGAAATTTTTCAAAACATTTTCCAGAAATTATGACAAACACTCCATTGGAAAGGGAGAAATAGCGACTTCGTAGTCTATTAGATACTGTATCAACAGATTGTCAAGATGAACTAAATGAATTCGATGACTGCGTAATTTCGTAACCAAAGTTGGAGGGATGAAACTTGAAATTGTAAATTTTTATAATATAGGTGATGGTGATACCACTGATGAAATGTGCAGTATATATGATGTATCGCGAATATGTAACCTTAGGCCATTGCGAATATTTTATCATCTACTTAATACTGCAGGAATTAATGCTTCCTTTGTCTATCATTCGGTTCTTCCTGAAAATAAATGAGACATTCAATATTATTAGAGGAGATTAGAATGGATCTTGTTTAGACACAGTGGGATAATGAGATCGGATCTCCCAAACCTTAACAAAACACTCAAAAGAAGCTTTACTGACACAGTATATATTAAAAAGGGCATTAAGCCACCAAAAAAAGGGGCTTTGCACTGTTTGTCCACGGGTAAAAGATGTAAAAATTATTTTTTTGTCTTTTCTGTAAGAAAAATATGTGCTTAAAGCATATGAATACAGTCTGCTCTGAATGTTTGAAAAATGATTAAAATATTATTTTTCTACTTTTTACTATCCTTATCATTAATTATAAAGTATATTTATTACTGGTATATACGTTTTACTTGTGGTTTATGAAAAAATATAAAATTGTGTACTTCAAAATGAAAATTTTGTAGGTTTAGTTTAAATTAATGCTAGTCTCATTTGAATGCAATAAATTTAACAATTTTGTTTGTATAATACAAAAAACATCTTATATTTCATAAATATATATCATAATTGGCTTAAAAAATCTTCATATTTAAATACACGTGTTAAGAGTTTGGGGTGTTCTCTACACCCCGCGAGTAACGACGGTAGAAAAACAGGCGCTAGTGACCCCTGGATAAATATGTGAAATATATTGAGAAGTTTGACTAGAAAACGAATAACAAATGTTAGAATATTAAATATAATACAATATACATGTATACAGGCTTTTAATGTCATTCCATTTAAAAATGTTTTTATTACATTTCAGGGATTCTGGATCATCAGTTAAACATTTGATGAAATTTGTTTTATCTATAATGCTTGTCTATGTTTCTTTTTAATTCATTAATTTCTAACATAATTTTCGTTCGTTTTTTTCTTCCATGATTTCACAAACTTTATCACTAATACTTGTCCACCAACTCTTCCTTTCTGACTTGAAATCACTCTTTATTAAAAGAGGAGGAATCTACTTTTAAAACCGAAAAATAAGACTGTGAAAAGCGAAATGGAATAATGAATGTCAATATTATATATTTTTCAATAAATTTTGGATGATAACATTCAAATGGCTGTTTGGTGTCTTGTTTTGAACAATAATTAACCCAGCACTTCACGCGTGAAAAAAGATGAACGGAAGTTTGCCTGCAGTGTATCTCATACGCAAGGGTGTTTACATTTTGTTTTTTACCATAAAATTTGCATACAAAGGTGAAAAAGGAAGAAAAGTAGGAAATACAACATGTGTATTTCACTTTTTACTCTAAATTTTGTTTTTGTGTTCTTTTTATTGGGGCATTCAGTACATTGAAACACAGAAAAACGATGAAAAATTAGGAATTTGGTCAAATCCCAAAGGGATATGGTAAAATAACGTCTCTTCAAGATCCCTTCCCTGATGAAAGTATAAAAGATTTAAACAAATATCTGATCTGTTTCAGTGAAATGAAGAAATAATATTGTCAAGAGCCTAAAAGTGTTTATTTAACAAATATGGAGCATTATATTAAACATAGAAGTGTGTAATATAACAATAATCAATGAAATAAAAATTATTTATTCGAAACTAACTAACAAATAATTAGAAAATTAGGTGGTATTTTTTATGTGTAACTTCTTTCCTCTCAGTTGCTGGATATTTGTGGGAGTGATTTCGTAAAAAGGGACAGACATATGTAACAGAAAACCGGGGAAGCATGTGCGGTGGCGTCGATAGACTTGGCTTATCCACCTCTTTCATAGTCTCTTTACTAATGATTACCTACTTTGGGCAGGGAAGGGCTTATACACTAAAATATCAATCATCTTGTTAATCCTCTGGAGACATTTTTTAAGGAAAGGGGTTGATATTTGGGGGATCGATATTACTGTCTGTTTGGTTAGGAAGTACAAGGACTCCGCCCGCCCAGGTGCCTTCCCTCCCCCCGGATAGCATTTTGCCAATGCAAATCCTAACTAGTTTATTTCATCATTTCACTGAAATAGTTCTGGGATTGATAAAATCACTTACTTTCATCAGGGAAATAACCTTGAAGAGACGTTATTTCAATATCCCACGTCAATTGATCATATCCCTTAGGAAGTTGATGAAATTCCTAATTTCGTCTTTTCCCTGTGACATCAACATGCGCCTGAATCCATTGCATGATGTACTGTTTTTCCAAACTGAGAACCTGACGAAGTGTGTGGTATATGTTATTAATTAGCCCTGAATAGCCTTTATGAATTGCTTGAAGAGCAACTGTACAGTCACTGAAGATTCCAAGCCCTTTAGATCTTTCCTGAAGGTCGGGTACTCCTTTTTTCATGGATAGTTATATATAAAACATTCAAATGAATTGAAGTAAAAAAAGAAGATATGCAGTTTTTTTTCTGAGTGGCAATTAATTCAACGGTTATGTTAAAAAGTATTTTTGTTCACAAATTATCTAACAGATTTTATTTTTAATTTTTCCTTATTTATACAATATTAAAAGAGTTAAAAAAAGCAATAATCGGGCTCTAATCTCCATTATTTCAATCACACATTTTGATATTTTATTGGAATTTTATTTTACATCCCTTTCGACAAATATTTCTGCTGTTTTTATAAAGTAATAAGTAATTCTTTTTGAAACAAATATTAACATCTTACTTAATCTTTCAATTTATTTCTTTTGCAATCTGAAGGATTATGCTCTTCTTTTTCTTTTTCCAATCAAATTTTTCACAAATATAAAAAGATTTTTAATAAATCTAATAAATAAAAATAATGCATTTTATGTTTCTAAATGGCATGATTATTAACTAAAATAATCTTCTTATAAACCTGTTACATTAAAATAAGTTTTTCTATTTCATGTTATTTCGTAATAAAAAACAATCTAATTGTATCGTTATCTCTAAAAACAATAATGCATTCAATTCCTTGCTACTTTGTAGTTAATATTCTATTTTATCTCTAGAGAAGCCTCTTAGGATGATTAGTAATTTCTGTGAAAGAAAAAAAATGTTTTTATTAAATTCGAAATACAACGACCACGTTAGTCTTCTTTCTGACAAACTTCATTTTTTCGATTCTATTAGTTTGTCTCATCTAATTTAAAGAGTCTAGTACTTTTTTTATTCTTACTTTCGTTTTATGTGCTTTGAAATAAAAGTTTCTTTTTTTTTACTTTGAAAAGCATTTGTGTTTTTGCCTGACTGATTTGATTGTTGTCGAAATAAGGATTATACGAAGAAATTTATTTTCTTGTACTGTTATAAAGGTAGATGGGTAAAAAAGATATTATATTTTTACGTTGTAAAATTTATTTGTGGTTAGCTACAACTTTATATATGCATTGTTATTTGAATTTATTTGCTTGAGGTTTTGTATGCAAGTGATAATAAAGATGAAATAAAATATCCAGTTTTAAATTTCCAACCTATTTTATAGTGTTTTTTTAGTTTTGATAATCATTACACTCAAAATGTCATCTAAAATCTAAAATAGAGGAAATGAATTATAATAGCATAAAGTGTGCATTAAATATTTGATAAAAACATTTAATACCTTTTCATTTCCCCTGATGATGTTAGATTTTTAACTGAATTAATATTTCTTAGTGTTTTGTGACGCTGACTGCAGTGCCGAAAATATAGGGTTGAATCCCATAAAAGGCATGGATTTTTGTAAATGTATAGTGCCATGGAGGAACTCTAAATACTTATTTAGCCAAAAAGTCCTGTCGAGAGCTTGGTGGTAGGGTAAGAATGTTGGGAGACCTCCTGACCCATATGGGTTATTCTCCCTCAAAATTGAAGTGGAATAGAGCCAGAACGTACTGCAGTTGCATGATGATGAAGGTTGCAGTCAAAAAAATACACGTGTTCTCACCCCCTTGAGACGTTGAATTTCATGAGCCTCGATCTGCCCCGTCAACCATATGGTATTATTAGCAACTTAAGGTATCGAACTGGTTTAAAATCACCATTTTCATTAAAAAAAATCTAAATTTATTTTATAGTCTATTTTTGTAGCATGTTTAATAAGCTTTCTAAAACTATCGTACTTTTAATTCTGAGTCAGTTAGAAAAAAAGTTATAGCTGTTTTTGCTTGAGGTAGTAAGCCCAAATCGAAACCGGAAGTGTGAGTTTTAGGTTGATTTTCACCGGCAAGATGAGATTTTTATTCATTTAAAATATTTTAATGAATTCTTTTATGTTTAGTAAACTTTATTTCACTTTATAAATGTTTTAATAGATATATTTTGCTTTAAAATAGGCGATAGTTAACTGATTGCATTGTTGGTTTTGATTTAAACAAGTTGCTATTTTTTTATTATTTGTGTTCAAAACTAGATCTCTTTATATCTTTTTTATTAGTACTTTTATATAGAGTTATAGTTATTTTTAATTAAATTAAAATTGTCATGCCAAAAACAAGATCAATGCGACCAATAAAGAAGAGATTTCCAGAGAGCAGTATTTGTTGGAGAAACGTCAACAAAAATATCAACGGATCTTCCAAATTCAGTCATTAATTCTATTAAAAAGACTTATAAGGATTTTTGCGATCAAAATCACCTAAGAAAGTGTCTTCATGGGAAAGGTCCGAACTGCAATGAAAGTCTTAACAATGTTGTGTGGAGTAAAATCTGGAAAGACAACTTTGTGGAGCAACAAACACTCCGTTTAAGGAATTATATCGCAATAATAATTTCTAATTTTGAGTTTGCTGGTCTATTACCTCTACTTTAAAAGTTAGGAACGAAATTATGTTCTGAAATAAAAGGATATTTTTCGTACCTCGATGAAACGAGAATTGTTGATTCTACGAGGCATTTTAAACCAGATAAGAAACTGTCTCGTACAAAAAAAGGCCCTTCAAAACTGTAAAGGTTTAAAGTATGAGGTTCAGGAAGGCACAACATACAAATCTGGAGAGTTTTAAAACCTTCCTAAATCATTAAAAAGTTTTATTGCAAATATAAACCTTATTTTGAATTTTGTGAAGAATGTTATTTTTGAACATAATGGTTTACTGTAAGAGTGATATTTCATACAGTAAATGAAATATTCTTATGACATTTTTTGAGTTTGTTCTTTGTACTATAATGAATGCTTTCTGTTAAAAGCTAAGGGTAATTTTTCAATTAAGATATTTTTTATATGTAATTTTATATGAAAAAAAAGTTTTTTTTAAGAAAATTCTGGGTTTTTTCATCTTGAACACCTGTTCTTTCATAATTTTACAGTAGAATTTGAGCTTTTTTAATACAAAGCATAGTTAAACGTTAAGGAATTGTATTCCTGCAAACATTTTATTCATTTTTGTGATATATATATTTTTAGAGTTGTTTGCAAAAGAGTAATTGTTTGTAATATTTTGGTAGAAATTTCTCAATATTTTGAAAAATAAGCTTTCAAAAAATTCTTCTTGCTGTATTTTCATAGTTTTGTGCAACATACTTAATTAAAAAATAACAACTGAATGATTATTTAAATTATATTTTAGAAAATTGTCACCGAACCCAGTCGGATACCTTAAAGTTGTAAAAGAGCTACTGATGACTAGCCTATGTGATTTGAGCCTAGACCAGGGATGACGAACAATGGCACGCGTGCCATTGATGGCACGCGACTCAATATTTTGGGCACACCACCGATCAAAATGGTTTGCATTTCAGTTCAAAATAACAAAGTTCACTATAAAGAATTACGAACAAACGGGAGAGATCGGTCACCGAGCGGCGGGGTGCACACTCATTTGTACTTGCCTTGCTTTAGTTACGGCGTGGATTTCAAATGCTAATAATACAAAGTTTGTCTACGCATAGCATAGTCCCAATATCGTTGATACAACTGAATTTTAAAATTTATTTGTGTTATATTTACGATTTTACCTGTTACACACATTTACGTAATCAATTCTTCAATCAAGGAATTTTCAGCAAATTTTTCTCAGTTTCATGAATTCTAAGAAACGTTCAAATTTATTTTGTACCTTGATATGACTTCATTTGATAAACTAAACTTGTCCCAATTCGATTGGATAGAAATTGAAGAATTTGAATCGAAACCGATTGATTTCCAGTCTAGTTCAATATGGATTCAGAAATTTATTCAAACAAGAAAAAAGTTGCTAATCTGTCTGTTTCAATCAACAAGAAATATAAATAAAACTGCCAATAACGGTATTTTCGAAACGTGGAAGGGGAATTCGATTCCAGTCACATTCAACTGTTTGCAGAAGCTGGCTCATGCTATTTTATAACCATATTTTACTCTACCTATGTCTGTGAGTCATTATTTTTAGAGATGAATATCATAAAAGACTCGCTCAGAAAACGTTTTGGCAGATGACTCCAATTCAGCATGCATTCTGCTAAAAGTAACATCTTACAATTCTAATATAAGTTGTCATTTAATCTGCAACAACAGAAGTCACTAATGTTATTTTAATTTGAATTAATTGAAAAATTTACTAAAATTTTGTGATATCGTTGTACAGTAGTTCAAGTATCCTTCTCGTCAATTCATTTTTGTCCGAAATTAAGATATCTCTTGCTAATTACATTTAGTTGAAATCAACTCAATGAAATTAGGTGTATAATATTTATTTTAAATTTATTTAAGAACTGAATTTCTATTTTACTAAATTGAACCTAATTCGTAAATATTTTGAACATTTTGTTTTCTTAAGTAAGCATAATGAGTAATCGAATGAAAATTTCAAAAAATGAAATGCCCTCTCATTAGCGTTGTGTGAAAGTTTGGAGAGGAGATGCCAAATCAGGTGTAGTTCTTTTCATGGTTGGCAATTACGAGGCTCATCAATGATAGCCCTTGTATTACTTCACAATGCAATATGAATTAAACTGTAATTAACTGAAAAACTGAAATAGGAGAACATTATTTATTTATGCCACCGGTGTTCATAGTGTAGAGAATAAGCTTTAATCATGACAATACTACCAGTATGATTAAAGAAAAGGCGATTTAATTTTGAGTAAAATAAGCAGTAAGCGAATTATATGTGTTTGTACAAAAACATCATGTTTGAATGCGTGTTATACACAACCCACTTATGTATTAACAATTAAATTTAAAGCAATTAAAAATATTACAGCTTAAAAAAATACTTATTTATTAATGCTTATTAATGCATTCATTAATTTATGTTACTTTTTGAGACTCAAAGGACAATTATGAACTAGCACCTAACAAATGAGAGCAGAGTTTTGCACTTTTACTAATAGCAGCATGTAATTGCTTTTCACTAAGTTTGAAATTGGTTGAAAATTAAATAACGCCATTTCAATTTACTTTTTTATTCTATGCAAGAATTATATGTACTGAAGATTTTTTTTGTGAATTTTTTTGCTTATATCCAATAAACCAAACTGCTAAAAATATTTTAAAGTGACCAAGAAAATAACCTGCAAAAAACAGTATAGGGTTCAGTGAAGTTTTCTCTCCAGTCAGCTTTTTTTATCTCCTCAATGTTATTCAACACGCTTTAAGAATGTAACTTCCGATATTATCTTCGAAACTATCAACAGTTTCTCCCAAACTGCGTCAAAACAGCATAAAACAGTTCGATGTTTCGGCAGAAATCGTGCGCAGAATGAAGAAAATAGATACTTTCAAACATCCCACAATTCAGAATGATACATCCCCAATACTATACTTTTCCCAACTTTACTGTAACGCTTTAGTACCAATTTAGAATCCTTCACACTGCTATATTCATGGCATATCAGTAAAAAAATATATAAGAATCGAGATAAATGTATTGTTGAAGAAAATATTTATAAGAAACACTACGATTTCTTTTCTTTCGGCCTTTTTGCTTTGTTGCTTTTTTACCTACTTCTTTTGCAGTCGAACTCTACTATCTTCACGTAAAAAAACTATGTGCTGAGAATAGTTTATGTATATACATGTATATGTGTGTATGGCATATATGCGTGTGAGTAATGGATGATATTGGATCGAGAATAATGAAGATCCAGAGATGTTCAGGTGATTCTTCAGAAGGATGATAGGGGGAAAACACGCAATATTCCTTCTTTTTTCCCCCATTTCCTATTTAATATATCATAAGGTCAAAGAATAATTTTAGGTTTTCTTTACTCTAGATGTCTCTTTTTTATTATTTTTACATCCTAATTAGAACTTTCGTAAAATTGTCGTGTCTTTTTCTTGTATCTTGAACTAATTTAACAAGATATAATCGATGAAAGTTTAAATTAAGTAGAAAAAAAGTTTTGGGTGGGACTAGAAATTAAAATATTTTTTTGACCTATTTTATGGATTTTCTCTTCGGTAACATTAGTCTTTATAGTTGAATTGTAAAAACGGAACTTTTTCTTCTGGGGGTAATTGCTTAAGATAGTGTTTTTCAAACTGTGGGGCGCGCCCCCTAGGCGGGCGTGATAACCATACAAGGGGGCGCGAGCATATTAAAAAGTCGAAAACAAAAGGCTATTTAAAAAATATATTAATTTACTGAAAGCAAACAAATAAAAATATTCATATTTACACTGATATAATACTTTTATAAATATATCAGTACTGCGCAATGAATTTTAAAATTAATTTAACAATACTAAGTTAAGAACAAGTTTAATAACTACCAGTGTCTCCATAGGTTTTTCATTTATAAAATTAAAAACAAAAATTAACACTTATCTTGATCAGTTTTACGGTTTATAATTAATACCTTAAAGGCCTTTTTTAAAAATTACGCTACCAATGCCGACGTTTAACACATGGTTGAGCGTATCTGGTGTATTGGGGGGGGGGGACAGAAGCGAATAAATTACAAATCCATTGAAATAAGTAAATCCTTACAAACACTGTCAAGGTCTTTTTATTGCATTCCAAAACCTTCAGAATAATTTTATGGATAGCACTGCACACAGAAAAGATCGTACTTCAGAAAGATATATATATACGTCTGGGACAATTAGCACACTGGCTTAGCCATACGTTTATATACGACTGTGGCAATTAAGAGGTTAAAGTCATACAATAGTTTTAGCTTCAAAGTATAGTATTATTAAATTCAATACATTGTTATTGTATGCCGGGGGCGCAATGAAAATAATGATTGAATATCGGTCGCAAATATTAAACGTTTGAGAAGCACTGGCTTAAAAAACTGCAAAAAAATAAGTAAAATAAAAATAGTGGGAAAGATACCAGGAAAACGTTATGTTTTATGCTAAATTCGTACTTTTTTAAATCGTATTTCTTTTTTTTAGATAAAACTTGTTTTGTAACAGCCAAGTTGATTAGTAACGAAAACTATTATATAGAAAACAACTGAGTGGCAAATATGAATTGTTGGAAAAGTTAACTTCAACATTTATCTTTGTTAAAAGTTGCATCGGATTATCTTTGATATATATCTATAATAATTATTTATATATTTAGTAGAATTGTGACATATGGACTATATCTTGCACATTCATAAGATTTGTATAGATATTGTATTACAAATCTCGTGATCACGTAAGATTATGGAAATGCTCCATATTCCATAGATGTAAATTTCATGTAAAGATATAATATAACAAATTTAATTGAATTACACATTCAGTGGCATATTTATTACAGTACTTGCTGAAGAGTTTAAATTTAAAATGCTTTTAAACTGTCATATTAAAAAAAAACTTTTTATAAAAAAAGTAATTTTTAAAAAAAAAAGTTTAGTAAAAAGTTAAGTTTTTATTAAATAGTTCTTTTTAACTCTGATGCGTAAAATTTACAATTTCTTCCAAGAGTTGTTTCATACGATGTTGCAGAAACGGTATCTGTATTAATATTCATTATACTCTGGTTCTTGATCCTGGTAAACAATATCTAAGAAATTTTTCAACCATAAACTGACTTTCCCCCCACATTTCTGGCATTTATAAGAGAAATGGGAAGTACAAAGTTTTCTAAAAGTGTTGTCAAACACCTTGTGAGAAGTAGGTCACACATCATTACTGCGAGTATAACATTCTTTCGTTTTGTCCCGGATCGATTATGATTCTATTGTTTATATTGTATCATTGTTTTGTTATTTTTAAAAACTGCTTGACTTCATCCATCACACTACATTCAGAATCTAAACTGATGCATTTTGCACATCACCAGTGTAGTCTTTACGTCGACTCAATCAATTATCACAGGACATATAGCAAAATAAGCTTCTTCTCATTATCTTAAGGTTTTATCCTTTCTTTCCCACTCTGGGACACTTGTACTTGAGTATAAGCGCATGCCAATTTTGCAATCTCTTACAAATTGTAAAACCACAAACATGTTGCCTTTAGCAAATGCATTACATTTTTAAAATTAATTAAATAAGTTAATTATGAAAATTTTATTTGATTAAAGTTTTCTTTCGAATTTTTTGAACAAATTCGTTTACAATTACAGTGGGTGATCGGTTAATGAACATAATCCGTTCCAAGACTATGTTCGCTATCCAAAATGTTCGTTAACCGATCATCGATTCACCATAGACTTCTATGTGAAATCGATTAATTCGTTCTGGAGACCCTAAAAATTAAATTTTAAAAAATGTATAATTTCTTAGTAAGTTTTTGGAAAATTAAACATACATATAGTCTTGCATATTAATCAGTCCTTTTCATTTGCTTATGGGGCGATGAAGAACATGTCCAATGTCAATTGCTTTTCTCTCTTTTTTGGGATTTTCCGGAAGTAATAATAGCATTGTCGTTGTGAAGATCCCCAACCCTACTGACATCAGCTTGGTTTGGGTGCCATTCTAAGACACCATTGCTCTAACATCCTTCCACTTTTTCAAAAGATCTTTAATGGCAGATGTCGGCATTGGTCCTCTTTCGTCTTCCTCTTGTTCAGAAGGAGACACATTTCATTGTGTTTCTTGGTGTTCTTCATTCTTCTGTCGTCAGTTCATCTTCATGTCCCATTATGAGCTCTTCTATGTCATCCTCGCTCATCTCCACTTCCAGATCTCTAGCAGTTGTCAAAATTCCATCCATAATTTCAAGGGTGTCTCCCTGATCACCTCCGAATATGTGTTTGTTGCCCAAACACAAAAAAATCTTTCTTAAAAGTGTTCGTTATCTGAATATGTGTTCGTTATCCGAACACAAAAATCTTTCGGGAAAGTGTTTGTTAACCGATCACCCACTGTATTACAAAAGTCTGCATTATTCCAAGACCCAATCTGCATTCATAATTATACCAAAAGCCATTAAGTGGATTAATTTACGAAAATCACAGAAAAAAAAACTTGTTCTTCAATTCTTATTTTGAAATATACTAAGAATCCTCCTGCTTTAATGCAGTTTAAATTTGCGTTCCAACTAAATTAGAATTATTTTGGTAATCCAAATTATAAAATTCATGATACTAATACAGTATTTCTCTCAAACTGGGGGACGCATCTCGTTAGAGGGCGTGATAAGCTCACGTGTCTGACACGAGTATTTCGAAAAGTTGAAAATAAAAGATATAAAATAAATATTAATTTACTGAAAGGAAACACACACAATAAAAAATACATTCTGACATAACAAAATTAAAATACACATTTACACTCTTATACTTCTAAGTGTATCAGGAGTGTAAAATGTATTTGATAATTAATTAATCTATTCTAAATTAAAAATACTTTTAATAATTATTACCGGCTCACATGGGCTTGTCATATATTCAAATTTATGTACAAAAATTAATACTTATCTTGATAATTTGTTTGTTTTATAATTAAAGCCATATTGTAACTTTAGCGTAAAAGCATATTAATATTGCATTCAATACATTGTTACTGTATAGTGGGGGATGAAAATTATGACGAAAACTGGGTCGCAGCTAGTTAAAGTTTGAGAAGAATTTATAAAAAAAATTTTATGAAGTAAAGCAAATTAGGTTAGGTTTACATTTAAAATATTCCACATACTCCAATACGATTCAGATATTTTTTTGCTGTTAAGAACTAGCATAAAATACATATCCATTTAAATACATTTTTAGTATTGGAATTTTACAATATCGTAGATAAAAATATTGTTAATTAATTTAGAAAAATATTTTAAAAAAGAAAATATTTTTTATAAAAAGTAATAATTTATGATAATTTATGAGAAATTATCTGTGAAAAAATACTAAAAAGTATATACGGGCTTATAATTTTTAAAGTAGAATAAAAATAATATAAAAAATATCAGAATTAGAAACAGCTTCAATTAATTGATTACATTAGAAATATTGAATTTGAAATGATTTATGCTAATACGCGAGACATTTTCCCTACCCATTTTTCTATTAATATTTATCTATTAAACCATGAAAATATCTTAATGCAAATAAAATAATTCATTAAATTTCTATCTTCAATTTCAAAGTATGGTTTAAAAAACCAACTTATTTTAGTTATGCAATAATTTATACTTATTTTATATTTCCCCTTCGTATTAATTAATACTTATTTATTGTTTAATTTTTATTTTCACTTGCCAGCATTAGTGGTATCTTCATAAAAATTAATATATAGCTCTAAAATTACCGTCTATAATAACTCATTCATTCAAAATGAAAACATATGCGTGTATGCAATATATAACAATGATCTATAAATTCTCGTTGTAAATAACAAAATTTTATATTTGTAAATATATCAAGTACTGTTAAAATCATTAAAACATGATAAGGTCTGTATATCTTAAGCACTAAAGTAAATGCTGCAAATGAGTCCCACTTAAAACAGTAGAATTATTTTTTCCTTCTTCAAACTGTTCACATTACCAAAAAAGAAACAACTCAGGCAGAAAATAAATTTGGGTACGTGATCTAAAAATAGATAAAAAAATCCACTCTGATGATTAAGATATAAGAAGTAATTTTTTCCATTATAGATAAAAGCAACATGTCTTGGAGCACTGTACAGCCAAGAGCGCCATGTTGGTCGCCAAAGCGTCTGAAACATATTTTACGATTGAGTTTTATACGGTTATTTCTCTTTTTATTCCATTCGGGTTTCCGAAACAGTAATGGATTTGACTTATTGCTAATTGAAGCTAAAAGGTAATTACAATACATTCCGCAGTTTACTCAAGTATTTGGAATAAAAGGGGAAAAAGAAAAAAAAGGGGGTTCTAGAGTGGTTGAGAATGGAATGAAGTCTAGAAAAATAAAATGTCATCAAAATCTTCAATTGCCTCTTCAACCGCGAAGCATTAATTTACATATTTTTTATCTTCCCTCATCCTGAAATCCCTGAGCAGGCTGGAATACAATGAAAAGAATGTCTTTTTCGAATGGCAGACGCGTTTTCAATTAAATAGTCGAGTTATTTGGAAACTCTTCGTCAGCAACTGGAGATTTTTAGAATGCTTGAAGATTTTTCTTTTTGCGTCTTCTCGCTTTATGAAAGTGACAGAAGAATTTCGTATCATCAGGAATTTATCTTCGTGGTAAGCGGTGGGTTTGATATGTGGGTTTTAAGCTGTGTTTTTTATTGATCAAAATTATTATCGATCCGTATGAATCGTTGTTAAGGCCTATTAACTTCCATTCATTAATTTTATCACATTCACGTATGGTAAGCAATTTGCTTAGCTTTTTAGGAAAAATAATTTGTTTTTGCTTCACCTAATAAAAGTGTAGAAAGTATTTTTCCATAGAAAAATAAATGAAGATGTCTTATCAGTTCACTGATTCACAAAAATTATATAAATTCTTCACAATTTTTTTTTTAGAAGTTAACGCTTTTAAGGAACACAAAATCAAAATTTTGCAAAGGCTTTTTAAAATTATAATCGTTATTATACGTCTAATTTATTTTTATTTTCACACTTTTGGGTGTAATTTTTAAGAAACTTCTTTTTATTCTCTGTAACCCAAAGTTTTTTTTTGTTTACTTCAGTGCTATCCAACTAACTAACTTAATTATTTTATAATAATAAAATTCTTCTCTTTTCAATTAACGTAAAAAAAAAATTGTTTCGACCTATAAGAATTTTCGAAAGTGTTTTTTTTTTATTAGTTACTTTCTTTTAATTTCAAACTTATTTAAGGCCTAAACTCAAAAAAAAAATATATAAAATTTGCATACATATATATAATCTATAAATATATACAAATAGCTATAAAACCTAAGTATAACTAGTCAAGACAGTAGGTAATATTAGCCACAGTAATACAAGAGTAAATTCCTGGCCTTAGGAACCAAGATTGCAGGTTTAAACAAAGTTTTAGGGCTAGCCAACCTTCATCCGTAATTTGCATAAACTACTGAGCCAAGGGAAAGGAAGAAATATTAGGAAAAATTTAAATATTACAAATAAAATACACTATACTATTAAAATATAACAATAAAATTATAGTCCACTATATATATATATATATTTAATCCATAAATATATATACAGAGATAGATAGCTATAGAGCCTAAGTATAACTAAGTATATATATATATATATCGCATTTAGTAATCTCTTAATCTACACTATTAAAATTCTTAGGAAAACAAACGTATGTACGTCTATCTTCTCACGAACCGCAAGACGCAGAAACTCGCCAAATGATCCGAGGAATCCCCGTTTTTACCATTTATATTCCGATATTCGAATTAGTTAAAAAGATATTAATGAAAAAAATTTAAAACGCATAATTAGTGCCATTTTTCACTTCCAGGGGCCAAGTTCAAAATCTCGGGACTTTTTTTCAGAAATTTTAAAACGCGATCTAATTTTTTTCATGTGATTCAGACAAAAAATAATTACAGAATCGGAAAGATTATTTACTTTGCCACGATACCGTATAATTTATTTTACAAAATAATTATATTTTCTATTTTTTACGATTTTTTTAAAATGAGTCAAAATCGATACGTTTTTATTAAAATGATTTCTAAATCGTTCTGCTTGCATTTTCTTTCGCGCAAACAAAAAAATATTTTACACTAAAAAAATTCATGCTTTTCTCCTTTACAATCGGTCATTTAAAAAATAAAATGTCAAAAACTTGTTTTTTTTACGATTTTTCAAACAATACTCAAAGTTTTTTTTAAAATTCTTAATAACTTCTTTATTTATAAATATAATCTCACGAAACTTTTTTTCCGTGTGTAGAACAATATTATACGTTATCTGTACAAATGTTGATAAAGTATTTTAAAAATTACGGTTTTTTTAAAAAAAATTGTGTTTTTCGGTTTTTTCCCCTTTTTGCGAGAAATATTTAACTATTGTTTTTTTTTAAAGTTTTTTGTTTAAAAATTACCGTTGTTTTCAATCGATATATGCAGTTTGAAGGCATTAACTTAAAAATGTAGCCCTGAAAATTTTCTTAACTTTAACAAATAACGCAATGCGAAATTGAATATCTCTTCTTTTTATTTTAAAGGTCTTTTCACTGCTTTTCCCTAGAAGACGAGTAGCTTAGTTGTTTAACGCGTTACATTCTTAACGGTAGTTTCCAGGTTCGAAACTGGATCTTTTTGCGAGAAATATTATAGTATTATTTTTCTTTCATTTTTTGTTTAAAAATTACCGCGTTGTTCGCAATCGATGTGTTAAGTTTGAAAACATTAACTTTCAGCCCATTACGTTTGATGAAAGGTTATATTATAGAAATGAAGGGTGCTCCTATAAATATTGAATTGAATATCAAAAAAAAAATTATGATTTTTAAAAAATACTTAAAATTTAAATATTTAATAAATTTTATTTATAAAAATAATCTCACGAAACTTTTTTTCCCGTGTGTAGAACGATATTATCCGTAATCTGTACAAAGATTGATAAAATATCTTAAAAATGACGGGTTTTTTTTTAAAAAAAATTGTGTTTTTTGTTGTTTTTTTCCCTTTTTGCGAGAAATATTTAAGCATTATTTTTTTAAAGTTTTTTGTTTCCCGACTAAAGCCGGGCTAAGCGGAGGAGCTGGGGGTGGGGGGTGGAAGTCATTTTGAAAAAGAGTATTAGAAGTGCTGATTATGTGAAGGAGAGGGAAAATTTATAAAAGTAGAGAAAGCCCGTTCAACAAAGGACTACTCAACTAGTTTATAATAATCGGTTAGAAATCAAATTATATATTTATGCATTGTCAACATTAAGAAAGATAGATAAGTAAGGGACCTACCCGCTCAAATGCCAAGCAGTGATGGAGGCAGAATTTTCCCTTCATATATTCAAAAAGAAACAAAAAGAGAAAAATATAACGCAAATGTTATAATAATATGTTTAATTGAAGGAAAGTACTTGTATTATTTTATGAACTATGTAGAGAAACTAAGTAAGGTTTTCTTGGAAAAATGGATGTGTAAGCTGTATATAAATATGAAAGCGATGAAACATAGTGGTAAATTTTTAATGTGAGAAATAAAAAGGAACTAGCGTTTCGAAAAAGGGTATTCGCAATTAAGATACACGATAACATATACAACATTAGACCTTAATTTAATATTGAGCTAAAGTCATTTTAAATTAATATTAAGCTGCTATATATATCGATATAAAAATTTTTAAATACACAACAAATTATGTAGCAAACATTTGACACTCTAACGCAATAAAATAATTTTGTGTATATGTATATATATGTATATATATTTCTTTCTATACAACTATTTTAAAGATGGGTGCATCATCTTCGGTGTTTGATGGTTCAGTTATATTATGCACATAATTATTTTAGAATTTAGAATTTTTTTGTTATAATATCTTTCGCAATGCCATGGTGAATTGATTAATTGTTTAGGTATTCACTTTTTAAATTTTAAATGTTTGAAAATCGGATATTTCTAGATTAACTTAAGAAGTTGCACAATAGGGGAAAGGTTGATGCCATCAGACTAGTTTAGCCCTACTTATTGGTCCTATGTCCGAGGTTGCACTTGAATATTTTATAAATTTTTATCTTATAAATTTTTAATTTTGTGTCAAAAAGTTGGAATTTTATTTTTTATATTAGCTTTTGATATTTTGAGATGGGATTTATAAGATTCATATAATTTCAATTTTTTTCTTAATTGGGATATTGTGATTCATTTATATTTATATATATATTCAGGTTATATACTTTAATTATTTATATGGATTTTATAAAATATATTTTAAAGAAATGTTTTTCTTGGAAGATTTTCTTAGTATTCTACAATAAAATCTGTAAAATGTGAGATTCAGCTTAATAAAGCATTATTTTGTTATTTAAATTTTAATTATGTAAACATTGTTGTATTCTTATTTTTTTGATATAGGGGCATTTTAATAAACATAAATATTATATTCTTTTGATTATTATTCTTTTTTAAGCCTCTTATTGATAAAAAAACATTTATTCCTTGCCTACAAGTGCCCACTTACTTTTAAACATGAATGTAATATTACAGTTTTTCTAGTAGTACAGAACTAGTTTCTTTCTATTTCGTAATGTTCACAATGTATTTCGTTGTGTTTGTGTGTGTGTGTTTTCTTTTGTAATCACCATCGTAAGTTCTATAAAGCTGCACTAAACCGTAGATTAGGATGGTAATTTCCCAGAGATATTTCTCTTTCTTAAAAGCCTTCAAGTTGTGTTCTCTTATCGGTATTCTTTCTATCAAACCTTTTGCACAGGAATGTTTTTCTTCTTCTTTTCGTTAAACTTTCTTGTGTAAGATTAAAGACACCGATCGGAATGTGCGCAACATCTTAGACATTCCATTTGGACGACCCATTCAGTGTTTGGTTAATATCCCTGAAGAAAATGGCTCTACCACTATCATAAAAATTTGGTCTTCTGTAAATAATGAAAGGAAGTCAGCGCTTTTAAATTCCGCAAGGAAATAGAAAGTTTGATCGATGCGTAAATGGATGTAATAGGAAGAATATATTTATTTATTGCTTTCCTGTATTTCCATTTCATTAGAATTGTTGAGACCAGCTAAAAGGTATTGAACTGCAAAAAATATCATTGATATTTATATAAATAAAGTGTTAAATATTTAATATGAACTTTTCATTTGAGTTTTTCACTTGTTTGTGTACTAGACAGAATGCCAGATAAAATTATATTATGCTTATTAAAAAGTTTATCAACTTCCAAACTTTTAAGGAGGAAAAGAATTTCTTCAAGAGTTTAAAGGGTTTAACTTTGAGTTCATTTACATAATACTGAATTATACAGAAAGCTTTAAAAAGAGCTAATGGTGAATTCGTAAATTTCGACTTTCGATCAAATAATAAGAATTATATCTAAGCATATATTTGTGTACTTTCACAATATAAATCATGTTAACTTTGTTAAAGTCAATTTACATGAATCTTAGGCACTACAACTGACATAATTTGATGAAATTGATACTTGAATATACGAACTCTAGGAATAATGAAACTCATAACAAAAAATTACTGTTGTCCTCAAAAATGAAGAAATATTAACTTATGATTTTAAATATTTAATCGGCTTTTTAGATCTATTTACATTAAATTTTGCAGGGAGACACACAGAAGGATAATGAAGTCTCTAAACATACAAAAATAATTAGTACTTTTGGCTAGTGATGATTAATGTCGCCAGAAGGATGTTTGAGGGCTTTCAGATTTAATTGGTTTGTCTTTAGGAGTACTTTAGCCCATGACTTTATTTATCGCCAGTTTTTCGTATTATTATTATTATCATAATCTGTATCTTCTTTTTCTTTCTATCCCCAGTGTCTGACACAGTCAAAATAGATCAATAAATTCATTGAATTTCCAGAAATCAAATATTATTTGAGGATTGCAATAAATTTCCTCTCTGGTGAGGGCTGGGGAATAAAAAAACACGCTTAGCAGAAGCATCTTGACTATGGTATGCAGGACAGGTGAAAAAACCCTCAGTGACTGTTAGGGTCTTAATGACCTCTGGTAGATCTTGAAATAGTGGTTTGAGCGGCTGTTTCCCGTGGAAGGTCAAGAGTCCATCCCACCATTTTATTCATGTAAATGGAATAGAGGCTATCTTTACTTTGCCATTTTTTTTTTTTTTAATCTTTTCTTTTGAATACAATTCTAGAAATGACAGGGAAGCAGAAGATGTGTTAGGTAGTTGCAACCCTCATTCGCTAGTTATCCATTATTTCGCTGCCATGTATGTTTACATGTGACATGATCCATTGAAAATAGACATTATGTTCTTTGGAGATTAAGTATAAAAAAGACAGTATAGTGTTACTTGTATTGTCCCTAATAAGCACCCAAGATGTTGAAAGGAGCTGCGACTATCTGGTAAAATCCCCAATTCTCCATAGCCTATTTCGATTAGTATGGCTTCAAGTCCCCTGTTGATTGTAATTCACCTTTTTAAAACATAGCAGTAATTAGGATTTATGTGACAAATTATCAAGTTGGCCTCGAGGAGTCTCAATGTAAGTACCGCTACCAGCAAGTTTCCGAACGCACTGCCATCAGTAAAGATCTTGATGGTCCTTATGATTTCGTTGATTCGTTTTCTTATTGGATGTATGTCCCATATAGAAAAAATTAGTTGTTAGTGAAATTTGTCATAATTTGTCTTTTATGTTTGACAAAGGTGTGGACGAAATTGTATTTTAACTATTTAACCAATCGCTATGGCATTATTAAAGTACCAAGCTGTTGAGGTCGCAAAGGCCGGATCAGTCTTTTGAAAGGCTGCGTTAGAACGACATAGAACATTCTCGTTGGTAGGAAACTTGATAAGTCACAGTAAGTGTGAGAGAGTCCAAACGAATCTGGAAGTCGATCGAAGAGAGATTCTGCTGCAGTGCATTCGAGCATCGTAGGTTATTGAAGTATTTATAACTGACACTCTAGTGTCTTTGAAGCTCCTTGTTTCTCCTTTTCGTGTCTGTTTAAAGACTGAAAACGTCATGTCTTTCCAAACCTCACGTGATGCAGAAACGCTTCAGTTTGGATGTAGCAGGGATTACTATTCGGCTATTGGTCCTTGTCACCCTTCTTGTGGTGGACTTTAAAGCTGGAGATTATCGTAGGGACTGCACCAGTCACATCTTTGTCGGCTGGATAAAGGGATGTCAAAGGTGGACTTGCCTTAGAACATAAGCGTTGGATTGTCCAGTCTGGGATATTTTCCTTCGTGAAACTACGTGACTGTTGAGATGTCATTAGTTCCCTTACAGGAAAAGATTCATTTGGAGAAGATACTTTAATACTTTCAATTATTCAATCTTTGACTGTAGTGATGGTAGGCAAAATTTTGCGATGATTTTTCTTCTCGTATTGTTGAATTTTTTTAAAAATTAATTGTGAAGTAACAGATTTTGATGAATTTCTTATATTTTTCCTTCAAATGTTATAAGAAATTTAATCTATTTTTTTAGTTTAGACTTTCGTTAGTACAAATTTCAGAACATCGTGAAGTTATGAAATTATCAACTATAATCAGTCAATGATCTTTCCTATTGACACGGTTTGAATGGTACATTCCCATCAAAACCCCATTAGTAACATTTTCAAATGAGAATGAGCAATGTTAAAATTGATTGAACACTTTGAAAATAATAATGTCATAAGAAACACTGCTCTAAAAATACTTTATCTTTACAATATGCAAAACGTTTTACTATTCTTAACCACATATTAAACTATTGCTCTCATGAATTTTCAAATCAATAAAGAAAAAAAAAACATTTTCATGAAAAACCCTGTACAACAATTTTTCAGCATTTCAAACAATATTTCTTGGTTAAAATCGTACACGTATTTAATAGTATGCACCAAATAATTTCGTATCTTAAGCTATAATACTTTTAAAACAAAGATATATTTCGACTTTCTTTTTACTTTTTCTTTAACTTTTTTTCTTCATACTTTATAAAGGAGGAAAGTGTTATAACTGTATGGAAAAAAAGTGTAATATTAAGGAGGTTGTCTCGTAATAATGGAAAGAATTAAGTTTGCTAAAGTCATCTAAATGACCGGTACAGGAAATTAGGAAATTAATCTTAACATGTGACATTTATAATGAGGAGGTTGTAAAGAAAACTTTCGAAGTGACGTCCAAGCGGGATAAAAGTAATGGAAGAGAAAATGGATAAACTGAAGGGGAAAAAACACGAATAAGAATTAAAAAAGAAAATTCTTTGAAATAAAAGCGTTTCCTGATATAGACTGACTGAATTGCTAGTAATATGGTCTGACTATGCCACATTTTTTAGCTTAAATTATTTAAAATTTATTCTACTGTGCTATGTGCTATCTTATTTTCGAATAGATAACCCAGCACAAAAATTTAAGGGGACATGGTACGATTCATGCAAAAATTTTTAATTTAAGGATTTTCAAAATTTTTTGGTTGCCTCCTATGTATGTATACTATGTAAAACATATTTTGTATTCAAAATTTCATATAAAGCTAGCCATTTTATTTTTTAAGAAAAAAACTTAAAATCCATGAAGGGATTTTAAAATGCTACTTCCCCTACAAAAATTTACGTACATGCATGAAATTTGATTTTCAAGTACTTCAAACTATGTATAACAAAGAATTGGTATGGGGTTTGCGATAATATGATTGGTATTCGTACAATACTTCTTTTTATGAATGCTTATCGAAAATTCCTTAAAAAATGTATAAATTCTGAGTTCAATTAATTTAAAAAAAATAAGCATTGCTTTGATTCAAAAATGCATACCAATTTTTTGTTACATGTACTATTTGCAATATGTAAAAAAAATTCAAAGCATTAGACACAATAGAAAAAACGCCTTAGCATTTTGAATGAATGCAAACTAGTTATTTCATCTTTCTGAGATAAGAAAGTTTAAAGTTTTGATTTGCCTTAGGGATGTGAATAAAAATAAACGTAAAAGCTGTCATAATTCCGAGTTTTTTTTTTTAGAGTTTTCAAATTTTGTGAGGTTATGGAAAAATATATAAGGAATAGCTTAGGCTAAGAAAATTAGATTTGATTTTTTGACCGATCTTTGTCAATTGAATCGTACTGTGTCCCGTTAACTACCGAACACAAATAACCATGACCACACATTTATGATTATTGCGATTTATTATTTTGTCGTGTGAATTTTACAAATATGATGTATATTCTATTCTCTTCACTTGTGTCATATAAATCGGAAATCAATAAAACATATTTGTAAAAATAAAAATACAAAAAATCCCGAAAAATATGAATTTATTTGAAAGGAAGCTGTTTTATCTTCAGTGATTGCATGACCCTCTCTTCTCCTCACTCTTTATAATAGCCGCAGTAGTCTTGTGTTCATGTTGACAGACTCGTGATTAGCGTATAATGAGTTCGAGTTTAGTGCCACCGAAGACTTGCAGTGTAGCACGTTAAACCTGTCGAATCTCAAAGTCATCCCATTGGCATGGCGCTAGAGTTCAGAGAGTGGGGTGCCAACTCAGATGCCATACTCGTCACATGAACATGGGTAAAATTTTGAGATCCATCACCAATAACCCTTGTGTTGTTTTTTGTGCGATGATAACAAGCATTCGCTCACTCACTCTAATCCTTGTAGAAGACAGCTAACTATTTGTAGAAGACAGCTAACTATTTATACAAGACTTACGGGAAATTTATTAAAAATTATTCAGCTAAAATAGCAAACAGGACACCGAAGAAACGAATATCAATCGATTGAACATACGTAAATCTATTGAAATTCTGTAGTTAAGAAGTATTAAGCTATAAGTGTTTTTCATTCCTTTTCGAACATTTGAAAAAATTCAAAAATCAGCCTTTTCGATATAAACACTGATTAAATATTTCTTGTACGCGAAGTTAACTCTGAAATTTTTGAGATACGCTCGCACAAGAAGTTATAATATTAAACTAACGGTTTAGTATGAAAATACAAAGTATTATAACATCGGAGACGACTTTTTACTGTCTTACTTCAAGTTGTTTAGCGTAGAATAAATTTTAGACAGAAGAGAAAATGGAGTTGTGACGCGAGAATGCTATGCATGCTATGATTTTCTATGATCTTAAAGCTGGATTTAATCACGAGAAATGCGTTCAATGGCAGAAATTAGCCTTTAGTTATGAATCTCGATGTCGTACCACTGTATTCAGATGGTTTAAGGAATTTTGCAGTGGTCACAATTCTCTTCAGTATGAAGAACACGCAGGAAGGCCGCGGTCGGCAGTAATCCCGGATAATGTGTCTGCCATACGAAAAATGTTAATGGATGATAATCGCGCTGTACCTACCAAATGATACAGAAGGAACTTAACTTTGGATCCACAGCCATATACAAAATTATTCATGAAGAATTATATATGAAAAAGTAGTTTGCCTTTGAGTTCCCCATAATCCAACTGAGCACCACAAAGAGAAACGTAAGATTCTGTAAAAAATCCCTTAAATTGCCAAATGAGGGTGGCCCATGCGTTATTTCTAAAATTGTAATGGATGATGAAACGTACATGCCATTTTATGACGTTCCAACACGTCAAGAAAGCAAAGTATGTGTCTTTGAAGATGATCTAATGCCAATAATGGTGAAGAGCCAACAAGCAATGAAAAAAGTAATGTTTGCCGTTTTCTTCAGAAGTACGGGTTTGATCAAAGCCATCAAGTTGGAAGGACAGAAGACAGTAACAGCACACTGGTATACCACTAAATGTTTTCCAGAAATTCTTCAAGAAGTTAAATGTTAGGGAACTAATGCTTCACCATGACAGTGCATCTTCCCATACGGCCGGATTAACAGCTGAGTTTCTTAAGCAAAAACAAATTAAAGTGATAGAGCATCCGCCTTATTCTCCGCATCTAGCTATGTGTGACTTTTGGTTATTTATTAATCTTAAAATGAACTTACGTGGACGTCGTTTTCATTCAGACAAAGACATTGATGTGTCTATAAATGTGGGTTTTTTTCATCAATTCCAAGAAATAAATGGTTTCAGGCGTTTAATCTGTGGAAAATTCGTATACAAAAGTGTATTGATGCTAGAGGAGACTACTTTGAACACTCCTAAAATTTTGTAAGGATAACTTTAAAAACTTAAGAGTATCTCGAAAATTTTTCAGAGTGACCCTCTTATTTTAGAATAATAATTTTTTTTTTTTTTTTTTTTTTTTTTTTTTGTAAGTGATAACATAATATTCACTCTTTTAAAGTAGATAATTATGAAAGAAATCTATTTTTTTAAAGGTAAAGAATTTAGGTTTAAATTAAAGGGTGAAAAAACTCTTGGATAAATATAAAATTTTTTTTTGAAAAAATGGTAAATAAGTTTTTTTTTATGTAATATTCTGAGCACTATTCCTAAAATTTATTAACATAATTATTGGTTTTTATATACTTGATATTTCCAAAAACATAGTGGTTTTTTTTAGGCATGCATTTTTCACTTTCATATATTAAAGGTAAAATATGTTTATAAGAATTTCTTATCTTTCTTTAGACTTTTGAAGATGCTTTTTTAATATAAGAAATTCTTAAATCTGAGGTAGCTTCATTGTTAAAAGATTGTTTAATTAAATAACTTCAAGAAAAGAATCAAGTGAAAACGCTCAAAAAATGTTCTTCCTTTTTTAAAAAATAATAATAAAAGTGAAAAGAAAGTAAAAAAAAAAAATGTTATAAAATTAGAAATGAAATAGAAGAATTCTCTTTTTTTGGTGTATTTTTTTTAATACGATTAATAATTGATGCCAGATACTGCACCAATTATTTTTATAATTACTTTTTTTATCCGATGAGTAGATTTTTTTACGTATTTTTAGAAAAACAAAGAGCTTTAAGAATGAACGTAAGAAAAAGAAAATAACATTTTGTCAACATTAAATGCTTCCAAATTTTTAATGAAACCATTGTCTTTAATGCAAGTAAATGATTCTCCTATCATATTCGTTGTTAAAATGTGAGATATAATCTGTTGAAATACTTTGTGAGAAAACAGAATTATTTTGTTCTTTAAAATAATTTTTAAAATGTGATGGAAAATAAAAATTGAAAAAAAATTTAGAAAAGTAGAAAAAATAAAATTATGCTGTTATGTTATTTGCATTATTTTTATAACAAAATGTATAAAGAAAGATAGTAGGATAATTAAGTTTTAAATAATAATTATTAAACTTTTTTGGAATTATTGTATTTTCTGTATGGTTAATAATAAGATCATTATTTCTTTGTAAGAAAATAGTTTAATATTTATATCAATAGAGGTATAGATATGAATTTTCTAGAAGACAATTTATTTCATAATGTTAAAACTAAAGGCCTATTTGATCACAGATATTACATTTTAAAAAATTATTGCAAAGGATTAGTAGTAACTTCAAGAAATTTGAATTTTATTAAATATTAATATATCTACTAATTTAGTGTTATGTTTTATATTAAACATTTTAAATATAAAACGTAACATACTCATCCAAAAGACGATTACATAATTTTCAAAAAAGTTTAAGAGGATGTATTCAAATTACAAAGCAATTTTCCTTTCGTTAAGAATCAAAATGAAAATAATAAAAGTTGAAAATCTGATACAAAATTAGTCTTCTTAAAAGCTTATCTAATGTTATAAGCTCTCTTAAGTAAAAAAAAAGTACTAAGATCTAGTCACATAGATATTGACAAATCTGTCAATATAGTACAGTGACAATCCTAACTTCTAAAATGTTGACTTAAAAGGATTTTTTTTAGCTTTCGCTCTAGGATTTACACAAAAGATGTCTTTGAAAATTCCTGTTGTAAATATTTAAATTTGAGTCTGCTGCGTCAGGAAAATGATTGATTATTATGAAACGATAAATAATTAACCAGTATCAGATATCTTAAAACTGTTTATTACAGAAAGTGAAAGGCTTTGATTTAAATTTAGAAGTATTAAATATAACTTAATTGCCTTTGATTACTGTTAAATGGATTGATTTATTTATTTTTGAAGTAACCATTGTTTATGTATCGTAATGGTGTTGATGTTTGGAATTAGAATATTGAGAAACGATAAAGACAGACTAAAATCATTAGTTGTATTTGACACTAAAACAATAACTTAGAAATATGTTGATACATTTTAAAACAAGTTTCAGAAAAGACGACTGTAGCCGCTGCAGTCTAGTGTTTATAATCCCGAAATCATGGTCGGTACATCATGAGTTTGAGCCCTCGTGCCAATGTAGACTCACCACATGAAGGGTCCAATGCATGTTAAATCTGTAAAGACTTAATTTAGACCTTTTGGTGCGGTGCAGTAGTTTTAAGTCCAGGTACCTTCCTCGTCACTTGAACGAGGATCGAAATTACAAGGTCCGTAACCTATAGCCATTGTGTTGCTTTATAGTGAAAAGTAATAAGCTCTAGCTTAGAAAAACGACTTGCTGTTCTTCAATTAATATAATTTGAAACGGATAGATTTTTATGTAATGTTTCTTTTCTAAAGATTTTTATAATTTTTTTTTTACATAATTTGAAATATTTTTAGAATATATTAATCACTTTTAATTATTTTTATTTTTATCACTATTTCTGTTTCCAAACTATCCGAAGCGTAAGCGGGTTAAATGCACGCGTAATCTGTCCAGATTCAAAGTCCTCACGTTGACGTGGTGTGGCAGATCGGAAGGTGAAGGGCTGAATTCATCAATTGATTGGTTCATGTTTACAATATCTATAGGGGATATAGCTATTGTACTACTTCTACATGTTGCATTACTGTATAAATAAACTATTCATAATCAACATAATTTAAAACGTCCATGATACTTTCATTATTGGCTTTCGATTTTTTTTTCTTTGAATGCAGAAACGTAAATGATTAAAAATATAGAGTTTATTTCAATTTTAATGAATTTTAGAAAATAAAATTACGGATAAAAAATTTAGTACTGACACAGTTCAATTTATTATCGTCTACAGAAAGATTACACGCTAATACAGCGTTTCTCAAACTCTGCGGTGCGCCTCCTAGAGGGACGGGATAACCCCACGGGGGGTGGGGGGGGGGCAACCACAACAAAAAGTCAGTAATGAAATATTTCATTAAAATATTATTAATTTACTGAAAAAAACTGAAACAAAATATATTTGACGTAATAAAAAATAAAATATACTGATATACTATGTTCATAAACGCATTAGTACTGCACAATGTATTCGATATTTAATTTATCAATACTAAGCTTAATAATTACTAGTGACTTCCTTGGGCTTATCATGTATAAAATTTTATACAAATTAAATACTTACCTTGACAATTTTTACGGTTTATAATTAAGGTCGTATTAAAGTTTTAGCATCAAATTATATTATTATTACATTCAATGCATTGTTATTGCAAGGGGGGGCAACGAAAATTATGTTTGAAAATTGGGTGGCAAGCATTGAAAGTTTGGGAAGCACTAAGTTAATACATGGGCTTAGAATGTGTGATTTGGCGAATGAACCGCAGAAACAGAAAAGGTCTAAAGTTTAAAATTTCTTTGTGTGGTCTATCTTACGCGGCAATTTATTAATTAAAGCCATTAATTGAAACTCATTTTTAATCACAACTTGTTAGGGATCAGTTCACTAATACGAAAAGGGTGACCGCAGGAGTTTTATAAATTACTTTTATAATAATTTTAATTAATTTTAAACTTTAAAACTATTTTGCTTTTTAAAAATAACACTGTTTCTTTTGATCGATATTTATTTATTTTTTAAAAAATTGCTTATTCGGAAAAAAAAAATTGTTTCAAAAATAACTTTTCCACTGAAAACTGAGAGTTAAAAAATAATCTCGAAAAGTTGGAATGAAATATCGCAAAAGTTTAAAAAACTATGATTCATTCTGTGGCAGGCACAAAATAGGAGGAAGGGAACTCCTTTTTATTTTGTGACACCTTCAACGCGAAAATAGTGTCACGTTTTTGTTATGCCACTGCGGGCCAGAAGCAATAAATCACTGTTTTCCTGACCATTTCACCCTCACAACATTCCAACCCCACAAAATATCTGACAATAATCCGACAGGTATCATTCCCTATCATTGCTCAACTCCTCTAACAGAGTTATGGCCTACATTTACTTTTTCTTGTCTTGCCTCTTGCTATACGTCCATCTCCCAATAGAAGCGTCAAAACGTTCCCTTAGGCCAAACCAGTCGGTAGATGGCGCGCTACAGGAGTGTCGGTAAAAAAGAAAGTTTATTGTGATTGATTTCACTAGAAGGGAAACGTTTCTAAAGATGGATCTTTCCTCTTATTTTTTTCTTTTGAGGTAATATACCCATTGCTTTCAGTCGAGGTGGTACTTTTTGACGGATACTGCGAATGGGAAAGTTTTTTTTCTCCCCTTTTCCTCAGTATCTTATTGGTGGAAGTATGGAGTCTATAACCGGATGTTTATACTAGAACCGTTGATCGTCATTTCTTTTATTTCTTCTTTTTGAAGAACGGAAATATGACAGATTGGATTCACGATTTTAGATGACGTAAGAAAATGGAATGAGGGGACGTTGAATTGAATTTTTTTGTGTGTGAGACGTTGCTGAATGATTTGAAATTTCAGGACAGAAGATTTAGTGGATTTTCGTGTGTATTTTTGATTATAAAGAAGTAAATCACAGCCATTTTCA
>BMAV01020164.1:72643-92875 GCA_019973955.1 Trichonephila inaurata madagascariensis
AACTTCCAACTTGCTTCCAAGTAATACTTTCTGAAATTCATAGATAGCGAGCTTTTCTACCTTACCATCCTATCCATTTGGCAGTTATTAAAACAACGATCGAAAACGTATTATTTTATATAATTCAAAACGTGTCAAAGTCTAATTGATCATGCGGATATGAAGAGACTTTTATTAAATTTCTGTTCTTGCAGATAACCCGTCTTGAATAAGGGGACGTTCCAACGGTGGTGTGATTGATATACCTCGAGTCCCTGCTTTAATTAAGTCCCCTCGACGTAGTCGGGAATTTGTTTGGCTTCTCTCGCTTGCGTTTAGGATAAACACGAGTATTTAAATATGCTCCTCAGCAGTATTCCCTTCAATCTTGACTCCCCTTCTCTCTGAAATCGATTCGTCTGGAGTGGAAAATAAGGAGCTCTTGTTTGTCTCAAGTTGTTTACGTTTGTCTCTCTGTGTGTAACCAGATTTATAATATTTTTGCATACGGAGATCAATCAAAAAGTTTGTCGGTTAAAGAATGTTTAAATTGGTTAAGGATTCTGTGACTATAAAAAATATATAAATTATAGTTTAAATAACTAAAAGTATTAAACTTTTACAGTTAAATGAACTAAAAAAAATAATTCTTAATGTAAAAAGAGAAAATGATTAATGAGGAAATTAATGTCATTGTGGTAAAAGCATGGGGTGCTTGATGTCAATTGTTATAATATATTATTAATTCTATTCTGAAATGCAGAGTTTGTGTAAAAATGTATTACAAAGCACCCCACGGTTTAACCACAATGACATTAATTTCCTCGTTAGTCATTTTATTCTTATGTTAAGAATTATTTTTTTACTTTTTTTTTAGTTCAATTAACTATAAAAGAGTTCTTTTTAGTTTTTTAAAACTATAATATATTTTTCAATTTTTAGTTCGATATTCAATAAAAGCGAGTTTTTTAGGTTTTAAAACTATCATTTATTCATTGATGAATTTATCTACCATCTGCCATTTTTTTTCAAATACATCCTTCCCTTTTCCCATAAAGAAACTTTTTTTGTTTGTTGTATCTGTATTAACCATGAGCGTTTTTGCTTTAGAGTTGCTAAAATCTTTTAATCGCCAAATTTGAAAATGTGAAATCGTTAATCCTAATGATCTTGATCAGGACAATAGAACAAAATTATTAAATTATTGCTTTGTCAGTGGTCCTTGACAAGTGTATAAAATTTTGAATTATTCTGACTTTCTAAAGTGAGGGAAAACCGAGTTCAAAGTTTCCGTTTCATACAGAGGTGAAGCTAATAAAAGCGTGTTAAAAACTGAAGGAAATATATAAAAAATTTTGAGTTAAATTAATATAAAGCAGAAGTCGTTATATCAAATAAGTTTCATTGTAAATTTCATAATAATAAAATTAAATAGTATTATATTTTACTCTAATAATTAAGTTTTAGGAAGGATTTAATTAATATATTAATGTATTTTTCAGCCATAAATCAATATTTGTCTGAAACAGATCACGTTGGAATAAAAATAAAGGAATATTTCTTTGTTTATTGTTAATGTTTACATGAATGCCCATAAAGAAATATATTCATTAATTTTAATAAATATCAATTGAAATCATTAATGGGAGTTAATAATCTTTGATTTAAACATTTATGTATTGCATAAAAAGATTTGACTGATATGCATAAAACCTATCTCATCCTAAATAGTTGAAATTCATTATTCAAAATTGTTTGTATAAAAAAAAGTTTCAGTATTAATACAATTAGAGAGTGATTATATAATGGATTTGTTCGTGTATTTTTTCTGGAAAAAACATTAGTAAAATAAACTTGTTTCGGAGTTTAAAACGAAATAATTTAGATGTGGTTCATAAAAATGTATGAAAAAACAAGTAATATAAAAAAAAAAATTAAATGAATTCCTACAGAGACTAACAAAGAAAATTTTATCTTAGCTACTTTTTATTAAATAGTTACAGTTAATATAAATATAAATATAAATATTAATATTAAGATTGTATTGTCATTCAAAACAATCGTGCATATAAAACTTCAGTTCAACTGAATGCTTTAAGACGTGAGAAAAAAAATTATTTTAAAGTTTTGACCCAAGTCGCCAAAATGGTCGCTAAGTCACCAAAAATGATGCTAATGTGGCTATATTTATAATTCTGTGAATAATTAGTTTTAGTCAATTAATTTTTATTAATTATAATTAAATTACTGTATTGTCATCCAAAATAATGATGTATGTAAAATTTCAGCTTAATTGAGCACTTTATAGTGTATTTTATTAACGATTGCAAATTCCACCAAGATAAATAAATAAATAAATATATAGAGAGAGTGAGTTAATAGTAGGAATTGAAAAATGAAGCATAATGGAAACATTGAATAAAAAAAATTCATAATTAAAATAAAAATAAACACAATACACATTTAAATATATAATACTATTAAAGTTTTATTTTATATAAAGTCATTTTAGATCGAATTTTATTCTCTTGAGGATGGGAACAGTCTAGGATGAAACAATTTTGCCATCCAATCTCTTAATATACTAATATATTAATAATTAAAATTAACATTATAATAGTAATATAATTGGTTAAATAATGCATGTAATTTAATTTTTAAATATTTTTTGAAAGGAATATATTTTTTAGTTTCAATAACTTATAATTCATTTAGCACATTGGCAATAGTCTTTGGCTGTACAGCTCAATATTTTGCAAATAACCTCACACTACTTGTGTCTAGAAGAGATACTCAAAGTTATTTACACATCAATAGAGAAACCATTCAGAATAGTATCGGATACACCCATATGTATATATATATATATATATATATATATATATATATATGAATTAGCTGAGATGTATTGAGCCCAAAACACATTAAACTGTGTAATACGCCAATATACTTCATTCAATATAAAAAGTTTTTTCTGACTAAAGCAATATGAAACATGTTTAAACTATATTTCAAGAACAAATTCTTATCTTATCTTTAAAAAGTATTTAGACTAGAGTGTGAATTTTTTATTTTAGATTTAATCTTTTTAATGCGGTGTAACATTACCCTCTGATGTTGTTTGCATAAGATATTTTACTAGAGATCTTCAAGTAGATGAGCTTAAATTGGTTACATTAAATCACATTAAAATAGCTTCATGAGATAATGAATTTAGCAATGCCCCTTTTGGGTAGATTTTTGCAAAACTCCTTTTGTAGTGAACCTCTACTTCATGAAAGTAACGTGCCTACCAAATTTCAGGTCTGTAGGTCTAAGAGTTCAAAAGCGGAAATATCTATCTATAACGCCCCATAACCCTCCACATCTCTCCTTGGTGGTTGATTTCTGCAAAATCCGTTCATAACGGATCTTTCCTCTGACAAAGGAACGTATATACCAAATTTCAAGTCTGTAGATCTAATATTTCCGAAGATGTGATGAGTGAATTAGTGAGTTGCTTTTCTTCTTCATATATAAAGATTTACAAAATGAAAATATTTCCCAAACATAATGCTTGCATATAACGCATCGATTAAGACATACAAGTTGTTTTATCCAATACTTTTTAAAATTAATTAATCAGATTATGGTATATCTAAATCATTTTTTTTTAAAATTTGTTTACCCAATATGTATAATTATATTTAATTAATATATTACGAAGAAATTTTTTTTCTGAATTTAAGCCTTACATTCCCGTTAAATTATTTTATATATTCATTTCTTTTAGTTTTGCAATGAACTATTGAATTATTAATAATTTCTGAAGATCATTTGCAATTATATTTAATTTCCAATATTTCCTATTAATATAAAAATGTTTGCTAAGAATTTTAATTAGGCAAGACTAGGTAGTATTTTCAATAAGATTACTTAAGACTGTCAAAACTAACATTCCACATTATATGGTTCTTAATATTGATTCCCAAAAACATTTTTTAATACATAAAAAACACCCGTTATTGGAAAAATGATTAAAAATAAATTTTTCTCTGTCGCCAAATAACTGTTTTACTTTTCAGCCACATATTTTCGATAACAGAACAGAATTATTGACTTAAAGCATGAAACAAAAGAAGAAATACGATTAATTTATGAAACTGAAAAATCTCTTTTTAATGAGGAAAACTTGTTGCAAGGTTCTTTTTGGTTCTTGAACGTTTATACAAAACTTCGTTATTCGCGTATAAATACGTTTCTTTTATGCAAATGATATCCGCAAAAGAAGAGAACAGGGAATGATTGTGAAATCCTAAAAAAGTTTATACCACACTAAAATTTTTCAATGCTATCATGCTTCAAGTAATGTTAATTAGAATATTTTTAGCAATGCGTCATTTTAGTAAGCGACAGAGGAAGTAATTTCTAATATGGGAGCATCAGCCGGTAGTAACCTGCTAAGCTAGTATTTCATGAGGTTTTGTACTACAATAGTTATTAAGTTGTTGGTATCTAAGTCTTAGTATTAGCGCATTGTAATTAATTGTATTCAAAAACATTCTTATAATCTTCACATCTTGATATAAAAGGCACAAAGCTTGAATTTCATTAACGGAAGTATATTTATTTTTACGCCCCAGTAACACCTTCATAGAATCCAATTTCTTCAGTACTTGTACATAGCAGCTTTCTAATCAATAAAAGAAACACGCTTACTAAATTTGAAGTCTCATAAACTAATAAATTTAGAGACCTTGTAATGATTGAGTTAATCTCTAAATCGATTATATATATATAATCAACTGATGGGGATAACACTAGGGCAGGTATTTATTTTCCAATGTTCTGCACGCCTTAAACTCTCTAGAGATAAGAAGCATTGAATTCCAACAAATGCCTTTTATTAATCAGGACTCGAACTCATTATCTCTAATTAAAGTTGATTTCACAATGTGTCCTCCACAAGTATTATAGTTGCATATAAAGCTATATAAACGAAATAACAATTCTTTAGAATTATATTCATTGAAGGCACTTTCCCTTTAAGAGTGCACTCTAGTTTTTTCTCCTCATCAATTTTGTTAATCTGATTATGATATTTTATATCCATATTAGCCTTTTAATGTGACATTATTCAAAGAAAAATAAATCAAAACTTAGAAGAAGAATAAAATTAAGCACATATCATGCAAGGATTAATTTAATTTTTCTGGATTTGGTAACCAGAATAACTTGATAATGGGAGAGATGAAGTTTCCTAAAAATTGTGTCTTAAGCTTTAAGATAAACTAAAACTTCTTTTAAGACTTATAGCCATTGTATCCTGATTACAAGGTCAAGAAATTTATTACAAGGTTGATTCTTTGTTAAACTCTCATTTTATTAACAGATTCTCTTGAATATTTGAAAAGCTTACTGCATATAATGTAAAAGAAAGCTACGAAGTTGTCATGTCATAAAGCAAAAAATCAGTTTCAGAGCTATTGTCAGCGTGATCATCTGCAAAATCCATTACCACTGTTTTTAAGTTTCAATATTTGTGACCCAATAGTCAATAATAATTTTCATTTCGCTCCCCACCCTCCTCCATACAATAACGATACATTGAATTTAATAAAACTATACTTTGATGCTAAAGCTACAATACGATTTTAATACCTTAAGTGCCACCGGCGTATATAAACATCACGCTCGGACAAAGCGATTATTGTCCCTGTCGTATATATACGTTTTTCCGAAGTACGATCTTTTCTGATCTACTATCCATAAAATTATTCTGGTGACTTTGGAATGCAATAAAAGGAGCTGGACAATGTTTGCGAAGGATCTACTTCTTTCAAAGAATTTTCTTATTTATTGCTTTTCATCCCTTCCCAATACATCACATACTTGAACCTACAACGAAAACGGTGGCATTGGGGAGCGAATCACGTAACTTTTAATCGGCAGTTAAGAGATTAATTATAAACCGTACAAATTATCAAGATAAATGTTAGTTTTTGCACACGAGGTGGGGCACAAAAGAAACGAGACTGGTCCAATAAATCATTGTACTTATGGAATCAGTTCTTTTTGACATCATCGCCTTCAAAGTAGTCCCCTTCTGTATTCACATACTTATGTATTTGATGCTGCCATTGCTGGTAATGGTTTCTGAACGAGGTTTTGGAAGAACCTTCATGTGATTCTCCGTTTTTGCCTGAACCTTTTCAACTGAGGTAAAATAAGTTCCCTTTAAGCAAGGTTAGACTGTAGAAAATTAAAAAATAATTGCATAGAGCAGTGTTTCTCAAACTGTGGGGCACGCCCCCCTAGGGGGAGTGATAACCCAATGAGGGGGGCACGAGCATATTGAAAATTCGCACACAAAAGGTTATTTTTAAAAAAATTATAAATGTATTGAAAGTAAACAAATAAAATTCTGACATATTATAAATAAACTACATTCTTACCCTGATATAATACACTTATAAATATATTATTGCGCAGTGCATTTTATGTTTAATTTATAACAATAATAAGTTAAGAACAAGTTTAATAATTACCAGTGACCCCAATGCGCTTGTTATATATAAAATTATATTCAAACATTAACACGCATCTTAATAATTTGTACGGTTTATTAGTTCCTATAAAATGCCGATTAAAAATTACGTGATTCACTCCCCAATGCCCCCGGTTAACACGTGGTGAGCGTATGTGGTGTTTTTTTGGGGGGAGGGGGGCTAGAAAAGAAGTTAATGAGCACAAATTATTGCTTGCTGGTTTCTACATTCTAAGTAAAAGTAAGTTTCTAAATTTGAAATCCTTCGCAAACATTGTCAAGATCATTTTATTGCATTCCAAATACCTTCGGAATAATTTTTTATGCATAGCAGTTCACAGAAAAGATCGTACTTTGGAAAGATGTATATATACGTTCGGGGCAAATAACGCACAGGCTGAGCGAGTCGTTTATATACCAACTTGAGATTACAGTCGTATTGTAGGTTTAACATCAAAGTATAGTACTATTGAATTCAATACATTGTTTGTATGGAAGGAAGGCGCGATGGAAATTATGATTGAATATTGGGTCGCAAGTATTGAAAGTTTGAGAAGCACTGGCATAGAGCCAAATCCGTTGAATAAGAAGGATGCCCCATCACAGTAATGTTTTTGCTGGTCAGAAATTGCTTGACAAGTAGGGAAATGTGTGAGTAGGTGCATTGCCTGGTGCAATAGCCAACCATCATTCCATACAACAGTGGTCTATTTTCTTCAAATTTTTTCACGAAGGTTTTTTAGTACTTCGATGTAGTAATGTTGATTAATAGTCTGAACACTAGAAACCCTCTCAATCATTACAGTTTCATTAATGTCGAAGTGGACACAACTAACATAACCTTGAATTTTAATTCTGACATACGTTCCTTTTGGTTCTTGAAGATCCTGGAGACTTACATTGCATCGACTGGCACTTACTTTCTGGATCATAGATAAAAATCAATGCCTCGTCAACTACAGATTCCAGCGAATGTGGCTCATTTTCAATGTGTTCTAACATGTCCACACACCTCTTTACGGCACTGTTTTTGAACATCGGACTGATCTCTCTCAGAAGAATCTCCACAAAAATCTTCCTCGTGTTTAATCCGTCAGTTAAAATGCATCGGGAAGCTTCCCTGTAGAAGTTAATCAACTCAGTCATTGCACAAACCCATAATCTTTGCTTATTTGTGTTTTTTTCATTTCTCCCCAATGCACTGCATACGCGTGCCTATGAGAAAAAGGGTGACACTGGTATGTGATTTGCGCATTTTTTAATCGGCAAGTTAAGGGATTAGTGATAACATATGGATGATAATATATAAATAAATTTCAAGCAATTTCATTTAAAATTTTATTTTTTCAACGTAGTGTAGAGAGTATTATTTATACTTTGAAATAAAATATTTAATTAAAACATGGAATTCTTAGGTTATAAACACTCACGTGTGGAAGTTTCATTAATATTACTTTAATTTATAGTAAACATTTATAAGAACAAATCAATAATAATTTCATTGAATATCATTTAATGAATTGATTTTTTTCTTCAATCACGTTTAAAAATGTACTAAAATTGTTTTTATGATGCCTGGTTAACAATTTCTGATCCAGGCTTAAATTAATATTAAGTAAACAATTAAATTCCTTTTACGCTCATTCCCCTACGAATGCATTTATCCTTCCATATTTATGAAAATTAGACTACTTAGATGAAAATACGGTCTGATTCAAACTCTTGGGCTTAAATAATCGATTTCAGTAATTATAGAAACCCAAAGCATTTGTTACAAACCGGACGTGGACGAATTTTCTACAAGAGAAGCACACACGAAGTCTCCATTGGAAGAGCAAATGTTACTGTTCCGATTTCGTGGCTTGCATCTACTCAAAGAGAACGAGTTCAGTCAATTATTTCGCTTGTCTCAAACATCATCAGATGTCATAGGACATTATTTACACCACAACGCCTGACAACGAAAATTTAAATTAGATTTCGAATTTCCAGACTAATTAGTTCTGTTGACCCCGTTGCTTAGTAGAAACTTTCTAATGATTTGAGCTAATGTGGCGCGTGTAGAAATTCAAATTTTCAAAGCAAAGTTTGGGAGCAAATTTGTTGGAACATTTCTCTTAATTTCAAGTCAGTTCAGTCAAAATGATTAAAATGGGCTCTTTGCATTCCAAATACATGATAACTAATTTAGGTCCTCTTCATTTGTATTTCAATTGACTAAGTTATTCATGTTATAATATTTAATAATTCATGGTATGCTTAGTTAATGTATAGAAAAACCCATCTCCTTCTATATTACAACTACACTAATGTGAAAAAGTAAGAAAATTTTTTTGAATTTTAGAAAGTGCTAGAAAAGTGTTTGGTGACTTTCATCTTGTTATCTCATATTTTTCATTGTGACTCAATATGGCCAACCATTATTTTTATTGTCACTCAATACTGTCAACTGGTATTTTCCACTGCTTTTGCGGCGACTTCCACAATTTGTAGACGATCCAAAAGTAGAGAAAGAAAACTTTTGATCATAATGTATCGCGAAAATCTAGAAAATAATTGCTATTTTTATCAAATATTTATTAAGTAATTTGTAATATTTGTACACATTTCTTTGAATATAGATCGTAATCCCGAAGGAATAAGCATTACTTTTTAAAAATTCTAAATTTTTACGATGTTTCCCTTTATTATATTTACATTATCCCAGAGTTACTAAAACTGTGGGGCGTGCCTTCCTTGGGATAAGAGTGATAACTCTTTGTGTGTGTGTGTGGGGGGGGTGCGAGCATATCGAAAATAAAAGATTATTTAAAACATTATTAATTTACTCTAAACTGAGGCTAAACAAAATACTTTCTGACATAATAAAAATAAAATACACATTTACTATGATATAATATACATATAAATGTATCAGTACTGCTCAATTTTTGTGATAATTAATTTATCATTTTACTGAGTTAAGAACAAGTTTAATAATTATTAGTGACTCCCATAGGTTTATCATATACAAAATGTAATACTTATTCTGATAATTTGTTATTTTTTATGATTAAAATCGTATCGTATCTTTAGCGTCAAAGTGAATTATCGAATTCGTTATATTATTATTGTATGGAGGGCGGCGCGAAGAAAATAATGATTGAAAACTGGGTCACAAATGTTGAAATTTTGAGAAGCACTGAAACAGCCAATTAAATTTCGAGATTTAAATATGAAACGAACTAGAGACAAATTGTACTGGCACTTCTTTTTTCTTGAAGATAGATAAAATTATTCCCGAGCCCTAGGTAAAATAAGTCTTATACTGGGCTTACATAAAACAAAATAAGACAAAAAAAGGATAAGTAAAACAAAAGTAATGAAACAGATGAAATTACAAAATCAAACAACTAAGTTTCAAAGTCAAACAAGTATGTTACAAACTAAGCAATTAAGTTAAAAAATCAAGTACATTAAATAACATAAGCAAACAATGAAGTTACGTAATCATCGCAATGAAAAAATTATAAAGTCGAAAATCGAAAAAAAAAAAAATAAAAAAAAAAGGGAAAGGTGCCCTTATTTATTAAAAGCTACATAAAACATTAAGAGGCCAGTTGAATTTAAGAATATGTATTTTATTCTTTAGTTGTTTTCTTTCTTTCTTTTACTTTGATTTAAAAAGGATAAGATGTTCAACACTTTACTCACCATCATCATTATAACCACAAAGCTCAGAAGGGCATTTTAGTATTTTGAATAAAAACTTTGAATATTCAGTGAGAAAATAAGGTTTTAAAGGAAATAATTATTATTGCGTGTGTGTTATGTTAATATTTTTAGTTCTTAATTCTGTAGCTAATAATAAAAGCTCATTCTAATAACGTAAAAATTCAAAAATGTATCAACATTACAGAGAGTCGTATTCCAGTTAGTCTTTAAAAGTAGCTGGGCTATAAAAGCTTTTCCACAAAGTGTAATTATTAGTAACATATCAAAGAAGAAATCCCATTAAAAATGTTTACTTTTTAGATATCTATTTAATACAGTTGTATTCAAATAAAATACATATATATAATTAATTTCTCTTTTTTTAATATATTCAAAAAAAAAAAAAAAATAAACGACTCTCTTTTGTTATAATATTTTCCATACCTATTTCTTAAAAATAATACTACCTAAAAATATATTTTATATAACGAAATAAATTCAAAATATTACAACATCATTGGCCATGGTAACTTTAAAAGCTATTTGAACAAATTTAATTTAGTTCCGTCATCTTCCTATGATTTTAATATTAATGGTGAGTAAAGTGTATAACATATGCTTTTTCTATCTTCCAAGTATGTCAGAAAGATAAAAATCATAACTGTCTTTCAAGGGACTATAAATTGGCCTCCGAATTTCTACCAACTTCTTTCTGCCAGAAGTACTTTTAAAAAGTTCTGAAAATTTGTTGTAAATATTTGTAATCCTTCATAACCTCAATTTTTTCCTTTCCTTTGTAATGTGTGATTAATACTTACTTCTGTGAGCCCCGTGTGATACTTTGTGGTGCACGGGGATTTTATTATTATTTTTAATAAAAAAAAAATATTATGACATTTTGAACTTATATTGCAGTACATTTTTATACTAATTTGTACAAATATTTTGGATTTATTTCATGAATATATTTTAACAAAAACACTAATATATTTCTTTTTTTTATCCACATATATTTTACACGAAAAAGTGAGTTTTCTTTAATTTTAGTGTAAAATATAAAAATAAATTCAAAGCCCATAGATTAAAGTGAAAAAAATTAATGTTTTAATTAAAATGACTATTCTTAAAATCATCTAATATGTTGGAATCAAATCTAGATTTTCAACATTTTTTCCGATATATAATCTAACCCTAAAATGTTTTCAATAAATACTTTAGAGGATTTTTTCAAGGTAATCTATTCATTTTCCTATAATCTACGAAACCTGATATCCAATGAAGAAGAGTTTATGCTATCTCGTTAACGTAATTATTGTACCGGAATAATGATGTTTTCTTAAATCTCATTTTGAGATTTACATTTGATTTGTTTAATTTATCTAAACATGGAAAGTCATTAAATTTGTGAAGTCATTGGAAAGCGTTTTCTAAATATTTTCTTTAATAAGAAAATAAAATGTTTGCTTGACTCTTTACAGTCTTAATTTAGTTTAATGAGGAAGAAAATAAAAAATGTAAATATTTATAAATTGATAGGTGTTCAAGAGCTCCTAAGACGATATGTATAACTTTAAGAAATACATTTGTTGATTTCATTTAAAAAAAAATAAATATTGGTTTTGATTGACCTCAGTATTCGTTTTGCTAACCAGATCTTTTGATTTTATTTACGTCTTAGATTATAAAATGAAAATTCGGGAAAGCCGGTAAAATTTTAGGTATTTGTTTAACAAGTATTTCAGTGTGTAAAGCGTGTTTACTTTTTCGATATCGTTTTGATTTTAATACTTGTTGATTTTAATATCTTTTACTCCAGTGCTTCTCAAACTTTCAATGTTTTCGACCCAATATTCCCATTCAGAGTTTTCATCACACCCCCTCCCTTCCATACAATAACAATGCATTGAATTCATTTATACTATACTTTGAAGCAAAAGCTACAGTACAACTTTAACCTCTTAAGTGTCACCGACGTATATAAACGTCTCACTCAACCAAAGCGTTAATTGTCAGGGGTATATATATACGTCTTTCCAAAGTACAATCTTTTCTGTGCGTTGCTATCGATAAAAAAATTCCGAAGGCCTTGGAATGCAATAAAAGTACTTTGGCAGTTTTTGCTAAGGAATTACTTATTTCAGACATTTTACATATTTATTCATTTTCTACCCCACCCAATACATCATATACGCATGCTAACGTGGAAAACAGTGGTATTGAGAAGAGGATCGCGTAAATTTAAATCGATAGTAAGGTAATTAATTTTAAATCGTGCAAAAATTATCAAGATAGGTATTAATTTGACAAGCACATGGGGTCGCTGGTAATTATAAAACTTGTTCTAAACTTAGTATTGTTAAATAAATTATAAAATACATTGTGCAGTACTCATACATGTGTATTATGTCAGTATAAATGTGTATTTTATTTTTTACTATGTTAGAATGTATTTTGTGTGTTTACTTTCAGTAAATAAATAAATTTTAAATAATATTTTGTTTTCGACTTTTCAATATGCTCGCGCCCCACATTGAGTTATCATGCCCCTTAGGGTGCCGTGCCCCACAGTTTAAGAAACTCTAATTTACTCTAAAATAATATTGTATAAAAACCTTTCCTGAGTAAAAAAAATGCTAAATAAATCACTCAGAATTGCTTGAAAAATTCAATAAAAACCTGGATAAATATGTGTTAAAATGTTGCGAAAAATATACTATTTTGAAACATATATTCCAATAAGGTAATCAAATGTCACTCTCCTATATCTTACAATTTAGAAACAATAGATAGATACGCACATTTTCAATCCAATAAAATTTATTTTCTATACTTTATAAGTTAAATAATAGGATACAATAAATGTAACACTTGCATCCCTTATAAAAATATTGTCAACCAAATTTACTCACATACATAGAAATCAGACATTGATTTGGTTATACCTTCAAAAGAAGAAAAATATTATTTTCATTCAATAAATAATCGTATTGCTACTAAATAATTTCTTTGATAGTATTTTTTTAATAAGAAAATATAGTTGAAAAAAAATTATTGTAAAATATACTTATTGCATTGTTTCTTTATTTTGATTTACTCTCTCTCTTCTTTTTTTAGAATCTTTATATATATATATATATATATATACATACATATATGTCATGTTTGAAAAGTTTAGCTTCAAAATCAAGTAAGTAATAAATAAAAGTAGAGCGAACCCTTTACCATCGCGTAAGGATTTGTGGGAAAATAAGCCTATTTAAAGGTGGAGCGACGAAGAAGAACGCATACTAGAAAAGGCTTAGCTGGTGACTCCTGGTCAAATTGGTTGTTAATGTTCTACTCCGTTGCCCGCCAAAGGGCCGTCATGTTGGATTGTATGTGATTGAAGCGAAATAAAGAAGTTATTATAGAGATGATGCCTTCCTCATTTTACCAGCAGGCCTGGGGCCTGTCATATATATATATATATATATATATATATATATATATATATATATATATATATATTCTCTCGGGCCGCAACATGAGGATTGATGGGAAATTAAGATTATAAGATCAAGGAGTTTTAAATTGCAGAAAATTAATCAAAATAGTAGCTCATATGTTTGGATTTTATTTTAAAACTATATTAAACTCAACTAACAAAAAACAGGTTTTTCGCATTTTTTACCCAGTTATATGGGAATTTCGATTTTCTTTCAGAAATGATCAACCTCCCCAAATACTTTTTTTCTGTTGCAAAGATTTTTAAAGAAAGCTAATGAATCTTGTCTTGAAAGAGATTCTCAAGAAATAGAGTCATTGAAAGATATGTGGGCTTAGTGGTATAGTTACAAGCAAAATTATATTTTTCGACAAATCGAACAAGTTGTCGATCCATGTTTGTTTTTATCAACGAAATGGTCAAGATCCCAATTGTCTTGATACAACATATATACTTTAGATATATTTTGCTTGCAAGAAATGAGGGTTAGTTAAAAATTAGATTCCCCCATAAAATGGTCACTACTCCACTGTTATTTGTTATTACTAATCATTACAAAATTATAGAAAGAAGGATGTTATACCAGCACGACCATTGAAAGAAAAATTATATAAGTGATTGATAGAATTTCTCACTAAATTTTTAATGTATTCTTTTTTTAGATATTTTAATTTGTTAGTGCAACGGCCCATGATCAGGAAATTCAGAAAGGTCTGGTGGGCCACAGGTTGAGTACCGCTTCCATATGCCGTATTTTGAGAGTCTTAAGTGAAGTAGGGGCAAATGATGAATGTACCGATTAACTCTGTTGGCAAATGATGCTGAAAGACGTTCCTATTATTACACCTTTATCTTGAAGTCAATGTTACTCGAAAATGTAGAACGAAATGTATATTAGACTTATTTATATTGTCTTCGCGTTTCATATTGTTACCAATAAATTTTAAAATGTTATTGTGTTCCCTTACAAAAGCAGAGACGTCTTAAGGCATGAGCCAACTGAACCCAAGCCCAGGGCCTTAACATCTAGGGGGATCTAGTATCGTTCTCAAGTAAAAAAAAACCAAATTATGGACTAATTCTAATGGTCAAATGTCATTAACTCGGAACTCTTAATTGGAAATTTCGAATTACGTTCCACAAGGCATATAGTTCGAAATTGGGGTTCAAGCAGTAGAATGTAACTGTAATGCTGCGTCGGATCTATACGCGATTTTCTAATTTATCCTCTTGGGAAATCTTTGGGCTATCAATTCAAGTTATTCACCACCAACCCTTTGGAAGAAGAGAATCGTGATATGTAAATTAACTTACTATAAATAGGCGAGGTTTTCTAGCTTGAATGGAGAAGAAGAGAAGATATACTCGAGACAAGTGAGATTGCTACTGAAGGTATAACACTAGAATTATAATGGTTTGATTCTTATTAGAAGGAAAATTTAAAGTGACGATTGATCACTAAGATTGAATTAAGATTAGATTAAGGTATCCAAGTACATTCGTAGCCGTGATTTTGCAAAAGCAAATAAATGGATAATTTTCATACTATATAGTGTCACTTAGATTAGGATACATGTATACAATTGTTTTAAGGACATTTTGACAAAAAAAAACTATTTAAATACAATATTTTAGCAAAAAATTAACTTAGAATAAATTTTTTTTTTTTGAAAATATTCTCCTTTTGTGAAAAATGCTTCTATTACAATAATATTTTGCCTGTATATAGCTCAGACCTCTCTACATAGGCTCAACTAGACTTTTTGAAATATATAACTTAGAAGTGGGTTTATCCATATTTTACGACAACAGAGAGGAGCAATTTTAAGAAAAAAACACCGATAATTATTTTTATTGTTTGTAACTCTGAAAATAATGTGAATTTTTCAAAAATCGTAGTTGAGCCTCTGTAAAGTGATCAGAGCTATAGACAGGCAAAATATTATTATAATAAAAGCATTTGTCACAAAAGGAGAACATTTTGAAAAAAGGTTATTCCGAGTTAATTTTTTGCCGAAATATTGTATTTAAATAATTTTACTTGTCAAAATGTCCTTAAAACAATTTCATACATGTATTCTAATCTAAGTGACACTAAATATCATGAAAACTATCCATTTATGCGCTTTTTTAAAATCACGGTTCCGAACATAATCGGATACCTTAAATAGGATAATAGGTTATATATCCTTAATTAAGACAAGGATCAAGTTTGTTAGTCTCATAATCACTCGTTGGGATATACTTACTAAATTTGAACTAAGATAAAAATAAAAATATATTGAAAGGCTTATTATAAACACATTGGTCAGCAAGTGCGGATACAAATAAGACTTTACGCTCCGGGTTTATTTCAGAAATGTAATAATTAATACATAATAAAATGCTATTTACAGTGTTAACGAGTATTCAAATAGTTATTATAATTTTCTTGTCGATGACTTTTACTACTTCAAATGGTGGGGGCTCACTTGGTCAAAAGGAACTGAGAGATCGTATGACTCAATCTCGTATGAATAATCTAAGCTTAATGAGTATTGAAAATAAAACATTATTAACAGTTGATTTTGAAGGCATGATGAATGATTTTGTAAAATTAAAATGTAGACAGGAAATTTTTAAATAAAACCTCATTTCATTATGCGTTATTTTTATTGATCTTCAAATGAATATACACCAAATTGACAAAATGATAGCTAATGGGGCCTATTTTTGCATAGGGGCCCATGTCTTCAAGAAGTCATAAGACGTCTGTATACAGAAGCTGTTAGTTTTCCCCTTAAATGTATTTAGCGTAATTGAGTAAAATATACACTAACTACTACATATCGTGTGATATTTGTAAATAGCTTACCTAGAAATACTGAACCTCAAAAAATATGAACGAACACATTATTTCTAATAATTTTTTTCCTTCCATTTCTTAGCTTTGGATTATAAGAGTGAGTGTGTGGTTTTTTCTCCACCATTTTTGTCATTTATTCGGTATATTACATTTATATCAGTGCTTCTCAAGCTTTCAATATTTGCGACCCAATATTCAATCATAGTTTTCATTGCCAACCCTCCATACAATAAAAATGTATTGATAACAATAGTACTATACTTTGATTACTTTAACCTTTTAAGTGTCACCGGCGTATTTAAATGTCTTGCTCAGTCTCTCAAAGCGTTTATTTCCCCAAACGTATATATATGACTTTCGAAAGTACAAACTTTCCTGTGCACTGTTGTCCATAAAAAAATTCCGAAGGATTTGGAATGCAACAAAAAGACCTTCACAGCGTTTGCGAAGGATTAAGGTATCCGATTACGTTCGGAACCGTGATTTTAAAAAAGCACATAAATGGATAATTTTCATGATATTTAGTGTCACTTAGATTAGAATACATATATAAAATTGTTTTAAGGACATTTTGACAAAAAAAATTATTTAAATACAATATTTTGGCAAAAAATTAACTTAGGATAATCTTTTTTCAAAGTGTTCTCCTTTTATAAAAAAATGCTTCTAAAATAATATTTTGCTTTTATAAAGTACAGACTTCTCCGGAGAGTCTGAACTAGGATTTTTGAAAAAATCACTTTATTTTCAAAGTTACCACCCATTGAAATAATTGTCGGCGTTTTTTTCTTAAAATTTCTCCCCTCTGTAGTCGTAAAATATGGATAAACCCACTTCTATTTTATATATTTCAAAAATTCTAGTTGAGCCTCGGTAGAGAGGTTTGAGCTATATACAGGCAAAATATTATTATAATAGAAGCATTTTTCACAAAAGGAGAATATTTTGAAATGGGTTATTATTTGTTCATTTTTTGTCAAATTATTGTACTTAAATATTTTTTTATTGTAATAATATTTTTAAAACAATTTTACGTTCATTTTTTAATATAAGTGACACTAAATATCATAAATATTGTCCATTTATGCACTTTTGAAAAATCATGGGCCCGAACGTATTCGGATATCTTAACTTATTGTTGAGGATTTGCTTATTTATTACCTTTTTCTTCTCCCCTATCCCAATTCATGATATACAAGTACCTCCATGAAAAACGGCGGCACTTGATAACGAGTTAGGTGACTTCAAATTCTCAGGTTTTAAAAAAGGGATTGATTATAAACCTTACAAATTATCAAGATAAGTAAGAATTTTTGTATATAATTTTATATATGACAACCCTATATTCTTAACTATATTAAATTAATTGTAAAATACATTATGCAGTACTGTGATACATTTATAAGTGTATTATGTCAGTATATAAGAGTATTTTATTTTTTATTATGTCAGATTGTATTTTTTTTTTTACTTTCAGAAAATTAATAATTTTTTTTAAATAATTTTTTTATTTTCGACTTTTCAATATGCTCGCGCTCTCCTCGTAGAGTTTCACTCCCTCTTAGGAGACACGCCCCACTGTTTGAGAAAAGCTGATTTATTTACATAATTGATTTAATATCTTGATTTAAAGTATATATTATAAACTATTCTAAGTGAAAAAGGAAAATGTCCAATTAATACTGATAGAAAGCGAAATTTACAATTATGTTATAAAAAATATGTATATAATTATTTTAATTTTGTGTTGTTTTACCTATAAATTGCGGTATAAAATCTTTAGCGTTCTCAAAGAAAAAAGTTAAATAAAGAAGAAGAAAAAAAGTATACTTTTGATAAGTAAAGATAAATATTAATTTCTGTTCAATAGAGGGAACAATATTTTTTTTATACTTCATAGAGCAACTATTTATTTTCTTCATCGTTTTACTTTTTTCTAAAACTTTTCGTACTATTAAGATCATTCTAATTTTTTTGCACCATGTTTTCTCACCAAAAACGAACATAAAAGATATTTTTCTCGCCTAGGCATTGAAAATACATAAAAGATGACAGAAAAACAAAGTTAGATGCTATAGAAATCGTACATTATCATACTCTCCACACTTTAAATTGGAAATGGAAGCATATATTAATACCCTCCTGTCGTAACACATGACAGATATATTTTCTAACATCAGCGGTATAAAAATTCTTCCAAAAAAGCCTTTAAAAATGTCATCTTAAGTCTAAATAAAGCATCGTATTTCTTACTTGAAGCTTTGAGCAAGCAAAAGAATATATTTTGCTCTATTTCTATGAAAGATAAACAAACTTTTGGATTTTTTTTATACTTTTTTTGCTTATAGAAAATTTGTTCTCTTGCTTTCTTTTTTATATAAGCCTCTAAAGTAGAAAACAGTGTCCATGTTGGGATCAATTTAAAGCAAAAACAAAAGTATGTTGTTCAAAATTGATAAAATATCTATCTTCAGTAAATAGCAAAGGCGGACTTTAGGTAAAGAAAGAAAAAAAAATATTTATTGTTGTGGTCGATGTTGTAAGCTGTAAGTAAAGTAATTAGAGTTTATTGACGTTTCGAGAGATTAGTGAACAAAATATTTTAGTACACATATCACACACACAAAATTTCTTTTAATGAACATCTATACAATTTATTTCTTAGTAACATATAGTTTTCAGATAAGTGTTCGTAATATAGATCTTCAAGAGCTAATAATTTTGTGACTCTCATTAACTATACATTTACAAGCATTGCCCAAATGAAAAGTTGGCAAGTTGATAAAATAAATTTCCTTAATGAATTATAAAAGAAATCTTCATAGGCATTGTAACATATGTCTCAGGTATATTCCTTCGCTGAATGAAGACCCTAGTAGATTCTTAAGGAAATCCTTCCCCTCCTCTTCCGAATACATAGGGTGTCATGAGTTCGAGCCCAGTACCACTGAAGACCCGCCGTGTAGGGGAGTGATGCACGTTAAACTGTCGAGAGCTGAAATGTCCTCCCGTTGGTATGGTGTGGTAGTTAGAAGAAGGGGTTACCAGCTCAGGTGTCGTCCTCGACCCTTGACCATGGTTCAAAATTACGAGGTCCGTCGCCAAAAGCCATCGTGTAGCTGAATAGTGCAACGTTAATATTCACTCCGAATATAAATGTACCTCTGTAAGGCTCTTTTAAGTGATTTAAAGATAAAGAAGTAGCAGGGTGACACATTTGGACTGTACGGTGGGTGTTCTAACACTTTTTAGCGTAATTTTTTTAGTTCGTTTGAGTTTCACAAGTGATGTGTGAGTGGGCACAGTCATGGAGAAGGGTTTTTTGTTGTGTGAGAAAGCCTGGCCGTTTGGTTCTGATTGATTTTCCTAGTTCCGTCGAAGCATTGCAGTATTGTGTTGCAATGATAGCGTTCCTTTGGGGCAAGAAATCATAAACTTGGTCCAGGTGAAACACTCACCTTCCGCAATCAGAAACCGTACTACCATGCATCACTGGATGCACAGCATTAAATTCGATCAATTTCCTCTACTACAAGAATTCACTGTTAATTACTATATGCGGTGCGCTCCCCCTACTATATTTTATGTCTGTATTCCTCTGGTTTTACTATAGTTGTAGTAATTTTTACGCAATAGTACATGTGCACTTTTCGTTTAGGCGACTCACATACTTTGTCGAATGCATGATCAAATAATCAATGCAGT
>BMAV01020164.1:103436-117703 GCA_019973955.1 Trichonephila inaurata madagascariensis
AATGGTATGCACCTTGACTTAATGGATTATCTTCCAGGTAACTTCACGAGTGGCTGTCAATTCACGCTTGTATCTCTTCAAACATAACTTTCCCCAAATTGCCGTCTTGCTTACTGAAACTTCTGTTCTTTTAAAAGCTATCTTATTTGCATTTCTTGTTCACATTTCGCTTCTTGGGTTTTGGTTGGAAAAGAGTTGCCATTAATCTTGGCCACCAAAGAACCCAGAGGTTATGTTAAAGACGCGTGAGCTCGTCACAAACTGACACAAAATATAGTACAAACTTTAAGAGGTAATAGTATCCACCAATGTAAACATTTTTCTTTACTGATAGATTACCTAGTCAGAAATGAAACACAAAGAATTTTTTCTCTCTGGAAGTAGATGCTCCTAAAAGTACATGTGAAATTCTTATTGATACTTTTAGATAGCAGCGTCAAGTTCGAATCTGGATATTGCAGGATAAGACCATTTCGTGTTACGGGAATAGTGCTTGATAAGTCTGTCTAGACCAGACATCGGCAACCTATGGCACGCGTGCCACATTTGGTACACGGTACAATTCTTGGCACTCTCCACCACTCTACACATCTGTCAACTTTAAAGTGGATGGAAGTTGGATGATTTTGAAAAAGAGCCTATTGATCTAACATCTGTAGAATTGAGGAAAACAAAATTTATGGAATCCGAAAGACAACTCTAACGATAAATTGATAATTCTGTTAAAATGCTGGATGACATTTCTGGAGAGATTTATTAGTTTGAAGAAAAATGCATGTACTCTGCTTTTCGCTTATGGTTCTACATATTTATAGGAACAAATCGTCTCATATAAAAATATTTTGAGTGCACAAAGAAGTTTTTTAACATCTGAACAATTCAGAATCGTGACAAATCAAGTCTCAAATTATACACCTGATATTACGAAATTATGTAAAGCGGTGCTGAAAAATTTTATTTTTTTAACTACATTGTAGGAGAATACTTATATGTTATGTTGTTTATTTCTTGTTTTAATAAATATGTTTAAAAGATACGCGTAATGCATAATATAAGAACGATTTTAATTTTATATTTATGTTGAAGGAATACTTATATATTTTTTTTTATTTTTATGCTAATAGATATCCTAAAATGAGGCAAAATTAATATATAATAAGACTCTAAACCTGTAAAGTTCTTCAGGTCTATTCCTTAACTCTGCATGCATTATCGCAGGTATGGAATTGATTCAAATATTTCGTACTGTGTGGTATCCTGAATTGCCGACTCACTGCTCCTCAGTTTTGTGTGAAGTGTATGTCCGTAGAAAAGTATGTTTTCCATATTTCTGAAAGGTTCTTTGTCAGTCTTCAGCAACCATTTGCAACTGCAACTTCTAAAATGACAGAAAAGCTTAAAAAGAAGTAAAAACCGGAAAAAATAGATCCTGTTTAATTGTAATTTAAAAATGAATGAACATAGAAAAAGAATTTTGGAGGAGAAGTGCACTAAACGGTTTCTTATTGAATGCGACATATATTTGTATAAGTTTAACTCAAACGTATTTTACGACAGATAAGCACTGTTAAAAGAGAATTCATTATTGAAGGAAGCAAAATTTCAGATTTATGAGGAAAGATGTCTTTTAAACATTACAAAAATGGATTTTAATATAAAATATGTCCACTTCTAAGTGCAATACATTGGTGGCATTTACATTCCCATGCTACCAATTAATATATTGGATATAGAAATAAGAAGCAAGGATCAAATATGGAGTAATCCTTTTTCCAACTCGTGTAAGGACCTTGGAGTCAGAACTAAAATACCAACATGTTTATCAAAGTATCTCCAAATATGCTCTATCGGATTCAGGCTTGGAAATTGAGCTGATCATTCTATTAATTCTAAACTATGAAGATAATGCTTCTTACTGATGATAATGCTCAACTACCACAGCTCGGTAATTTCGCGCATTATCATCAATCAGAATGAATTCATTACCATTAGCAGTGGTGTATGGTTGAATATATCGATCAAGGGTCTCACCCGATATCTCACTCCAGTTAGAATTCTTTCATGAATTACATTCAGGTCAGTGTGACCACCAAGAGTTATCTCTGCCCAAACCATGATTCCACCTCCTTTGTAATTGTGTCTTTCCACATTGTTGGATTGGTTGCTGTGGGTACAGATTCGAATTGAAATAGAGTTAGCGGACTGTAAAATTAAAAAAATGATATAATGAATCTAAGAACAGGAATGAATGGTTTTGAATAAATCATTAAGTATAGAATTTCGAGACAGAATAAGAATTTTAGCATGAAGAATTCCTCAAGAACAAAGTTTCAACATATCTCATTTTATTCCACGATTCGATTCGAATCAGAACATATCTCGAATAAATCAAAACAAACAAATATGTTGCTAGATACTGTACATTAACAGAAAGGCGTGACAAATAAAAACTAATTAAATGCGTTGGCATAGCTTCAGTTCATGAGCCAGCAGTTGCATCGGTGGTGCGTTGTTCCCTACAGATCAGCAGACACCCTGAATCGCTCTTCAGTGTAAACCTGAACTAGTCTGTGAAGTATATGGGAGTCCATCGCTGTCTGGCTCAGGAAACGGGCTGCATCTCTGTGTCAATGGCTTGAAAGAACACACATAACTGATCGTTTTGCACAGACTTGCACATTGAGAAGGTGTTTTTGAACCATTCTATAGCAAAGATTCTTTTTCCCGAAATGATCTTTAATGAGCTGAGGCATCGTAGTGCTTTTTCTCATTCAGCCTAAAAGAGCTAGAAAACAGTCTCCCGCAGGTGTTGTAACTTGTAATTAAACTGGAACACATGTCTTCAAGATACATAGAAGATATTACATACTTACTTACTTACTCGGGAGAATCGAGCTGCGTACGTACCCTTCAAGAAGTTACTTTATTTCAACGATACTACAGTCGTTGGCTCCCAGTGACAGCCAGTTGTAGACGCTCTAGCCGTATCAGCTTGTGACAAGTCCTTTTTTTCCATCCATCCCAATGCCTGCCACCTAAATTAACTTAACTCAGTGACGCGACAGCCCATGAGGGCCAAGGGCTACTGTGCCCAGCTCAGTATACGGGACCTTGTGCCCTGAGGTGCATGAGCAGAAGTTCTGGTCAGGTGGTCAGTCTAACCCAAAACCAACAGTGTTAATTTCCCAAGCAAGCTTGGTACTCATTTATCGACCCATTGAAGGGATGCAAGACTGAGTTAACCTTGTCCATCCTGGAGTTTGAACCCTGGACCTGTGGTGTGGAAGTGCAATGCACTAACCACTCAGCCACTGGGCTTATACCACCTAAATTAATTGAGTAATTAAATTCTTCAATGCATTTCTAGACCCTCCTAGACTAGAAAAACGCGTTGTACCTTTTGGAGGCCAGTGTATTTCATCTGCGAAGCTACCAGCGTCTTGTCTGGGAAACTTCAATTGAATCTGAAAAAAAAAAATGTTTCTTGATATTTTACCACTGTTGCATAAATACTTGATATGCTGGTGTTTTCCACTAAGTTCAATAATCTCTTTTTCATCGCTTTAAGTCACATGCAATACAGTTCTCGATCACTCTTTTGAGAGCAACTACGGTAATTATTTGTATTATTATATAGAACATTTGAGTCATATTTTTTATTCTCCTAATTTCCTACACCCAACCTCAAACGCTATTTAGCCATTTAGGCTCCATTTCCAATCCCGCAAACTGTTACCAACAATTCTTGTTTTCGGTGTTGCACAAACTCTTAAGGCTGTTTTCGGCTAATGTTAAAGAATAGGAATCAAATTGTGATACCGCCCCCCTTGGGTGACCGTATCTTTGATTGTCAGAGTGAGCTAGAGGTATAGGGTTTGCAAAAGGAATAGACATTTTTAATTCTTAATATGACTTTATTAAGAATGGAACTTAAATGTCTAACAATTTAGATAATATTATTTAAGCGAAAATCCATAATGAACAAACACACAGTAATAGTTAAGCCGAATGGCGTAACTTAGACCACTATAATTATTTAATCCACTTACTCTCACTTCTAATAATATTACAAGTCCTAATATCAAATAATCAATCCTACCGTAATCCAAATTTAGATTCAATCTTATGAAGAAACGTCTGGGCGCGCGTGCAATGGTATGCACCTTGACTTAATGGATTATCTTCCAGGTAACTTCACAAATGGGTGTCAATTCACGCTTGTCTCTTTCACACATAACATTCCCCAAATTGCCATATCACTAACTGAAACTTCTGTTATTTAAAAGCTATCTTATTTGCATTTCTTTTTCACATTTCGCTTTTCGGGTTTTGGTTGGAAAAGAGTTGCCATTAATCTTGGCCCCCAAAGAACCCAGAGGTTATGTTAAGGAAAAGACGCGTGAGCCCGTCACAAAATGATGAATATTTTTTCATATTTAAAAGTACTCAAACATTAATATTATATTCTGGCTTCACTATCCTGTAGAGAATCACTTATTTTATCATACTACTCATTTTTATATGAATTGACTCATATTTTCTTTCATAAAATGTGTGTTTCGCATTTTTTCTCCTATACTATAATGCTAAATGAGCTATCTCTTTACATGTTAAATGGAAAAACTAATTATTTATGAAATATTCTGAAGTTTAAAAACACTATACTATAAATAAATGCATGAGTTACAATGTCACAAATTTTTATAAAAAATGAAGCATTTTTTCTGTCCCAAAATGTGCTCCGCGCTAAGGTCACACTCTTGTACATATGGCGAAAACAGCCTTAAGGCTTGCAACTTCTTTGAATTAGCTGAAATAAGACCTTTTTTGTAATGAAATTCTGTGATCAATTAACTAAGTTTTCACGAACTGAAAGGACTTTTATCAAGTAAATATTTATAACATTTTTCTTTCCTTTAAAAGTGAACAAATGATTAATTAACATGCTATTAATACCATTTCAGTTAACGTGTTTTCTTATTATTTTAATATTATTTTGAATTAAATAGCATTTAATAGGATTTTGTGTGAATTAGTGCTAAATTAAAATATGTAACTTACCATATATAAGCCACCCCATCTAGTATGGTTTTTATGACTCTCGGTTTGTAATCGAGTGGGTTAGGGTTCGAATCCCGAAAAAGGCATGGTTGTATCTTCGGGAAAAAAAGTCGGTCATTCGCTTGAAATGGTTTCCCGTCTCGAATGGAAAGAAGCACGCCTCTCTTCTACTCTACGCTGGGCTCATCGTTTGTAATACAAGTCTATATTCTTCTGTGTTTGTATTGTATGTTTCTGTGTTCATCTATCTCTCGTCTTTCGCATGTATCCCCGTATGAAACATACAACAACAACCAGATGTACACTCAAAGAGAATGCATTTATTTTCCTATAACTTTAAAAAACTACGTTATTCTTTCGATATTTTTTTCAACACCTTTAATACGGTTCATTTTTTTTCATAAATGCTCTAGTGGTGTCTTCATTCTATGACAGTGGCTCAAAATCTCAATTTCTGATAACAAATGCCCATCATCTTTTTAACCCTTTGACGGGCACAAAGCTAAAATACACTTTTCTGTGATTAAGTACTTGATAAATGTAATGTTCTTATCCTCTATAAACATTATTTAGTCACAAAAAATATTTGATCAAGGGTTTTTCTTACTGGGGGGTGGCTAGACGTTATATTTACTGCGCACTTACGACATTTAACTTACTTTTCAGAACAGAAATAATGAATCATATTACAATAATTTTTTTTATGAAAAACTGACATTTATGTAATAAATATTTCAATAACAATTAAATACAAAGTATAAGTGTAATTAAATAACAATAGAATAATTGTACAACATAGAATACTTACTTAGAATATATATAGAATACTTAGAATATACAATGAAATTGGTATATATCCACATTTTTTATATTTTAATTAGTTTTAGTATAAAAAGTTAGAAATGAAGTAATATTTTTGAGAATTTAAACTAGTTATTTCACAAATTTGATGAACTATTTACTGTGGAACTTTATAATATGCAAACGTTTTCTCCGAGCAGAAAAGCTGTAATGAAAGATTTTCGAACCCTAGAATCTTGTACCACATATTGTAAACAAAGTTTGTTTTTATTTCCAATCCCCAAAATTCTCACATGATTTTAAGTGTTTTCTCTCGAGTGGAGAAAAGCGAAAATTTCTAGGTCATTTTTCTGTTCTATGTGGGCAGTGAATAGAGCCTCTATCCACCTATAAACGCTTTCCAAAAACCTAAATAAAACCTTTTTTAAATTGCAAATTTGCTTAATTCGTTCAGATGAGAGAAAAGTATACTTAAGACATGTCGAAATTTTTTTCAAAGATCAGAAATTTTATTTATAGTAATAAAAATACAATTTGTAGATTTACACCGAGAAAAACTGTTTTTAACTACCCATCAGAGGACATGAAATGCAAAAAAAAAGGCATTGTCCTGCCATCTGTATTGATTTTCATACGTTTTAGCTTCAATTAACTTATGTGGATAGACTAAATATCCATCATCCGCTTGAATAAAAAAAAATGTAATATACGGCTAGACCTATTAGCCACTGTCCACTAAAGGGTTAAGTGTGATGTCTTGAAGGCTGTAATATTGGTAGACCTAAGATAAACTAAAAATTTTTAAGCTGTTTTTTATTATTATTGTTATTATTATTATTATTTATTTATTTACTATCTATTCTAAGCAGTACACATGTAGCTGAATAGTGCGACGTCCATATTCACTCACTCACTATAAGTACAGTATATTCTTCTGCTAACTTTATAAATGACCACTTTCTGAAACCATAACTCTCCCATTGTACTTTTGAAGTACTATTGTACCCTATAACTATTGAAGTTTGAGAAAACAGTAATTTTCTTATAATGCCAAAAATCTGCATTTGTTTTTAAGTTACTAATTTTATCTGAAGTCTTCTACGTGCATAATTTTGAATTATTGATTTTTGATCATCAAAATGCATTCATGTACCATTTTGCACATTATATTTAAGCTATATTTTTTATGCGTAATGATACTGACAACCCCTTTCCAAAAGATATTATTCCATTAAATTGAAGAGTATTTCTAGACATGTGTTTCTGTGGAAATATGAAAATAATTTCGATTATCTACATTGCTATTCGTTACGTTACTTCGCATTTTCAAAAAAAAAAAAAACATTTACGTTCTAAAAGTCACAAGCGTGTCTTACTTAAACAATCGTATTATATTGGAAAAATTACTAAAAATATCCACAATAAAATCATCTTATAACTGTAATAATTTTCATTATCCCATTAACAATGATTTTTTTTTGTCCCGTAGATATATTCAGATATATCTATAAACAATATCCAACAAATTCTTAACTATAATTGTTATATTATGTTTATGTTCAACAAGATTCGAATTTTTACTTATCTTCCATTCTGCATTTGAACTTGGTTGCTAAAAATAACAAAAAAATATGTGAAAGAATTGAATGGTTGGGATTTTTTAATCCTTGGTTGAATTAAAGAGGTACGAACTGAGAGTAGTTAAGATAATACTAAGAAAATGAGGTAACTATAACACAATTATAATATAAAGTGGTACTTATAATCTTTTAATCTTTCCATTTAATGTACATTATATATACTTGTTATTTCGCAAACAATGAAGTTAGAAAATAACATTTTGTATCACACTCTAGTACAGGGGTGGCCAACCCGCGGCACACGTGCCCCGCTGTGGCACGTGTGCCGAGGGTTGGCCACGGCTGAGTTGTAACAATGGCATGCGAAGACTTATTGAAAAATAAAAAAATTTCAAAAATAACAACAAAACAAATCACATTTTTCTTACAATTTGATTAAAACTCGGTCGTCTTAGACAAAAATCTTCATAATTTATTTCAAATACATTTAATTGAATTACTATAAAAATTATCATGTAGAGAATATTCTTCATTGTTGAGTGCGTTGACTCTCCAAAGGGATTTTGGAATTTGAGGGACCGTGTCTTAAAATACCTGTGGCAGAAAACAGTGAACTGCCCAGTGAGGGCTTTCTACTCAAAAATGGTTATGGAACAGCTTTTCTTATTGATATTATGGGACATTTAAAAAGAGCTTAAATTTAAGAATACAGGGAAAAAAGGGTATTTTTCCTACTCTAGTTGGTCTTCTTTTGTTAAAATATTTTTGTTTTTTTTTTTTTTTTTTTTTTTTTGATTTTGAAGAAAAATGATTAACACATTAATTTAAGTAACTATATAACAAAGTTATTTATGCTCCGAGCTGAGATAGATATAAAAATTTACTATCCGTTTTGCAGGATTCATGCAATGCTAGGCTTGATGATTTTAAGGTGACTGCCTACCTTCGGACCCAATTTTCTTATAAAAACAAATTTTTGAAACAAATTGAGTAGTTTTAGGAAGAAAAATAAAAAAAAATATGTAAATACATAAAAAATTTTAAATAAATATTGTACTTTCAGAAAAATTGGATGTTTTCAAGGAAATTTTACCAAATTTTTATTAAAACGGGTAACATTGTATAAAACTTTCTAATACAATTATCATAATTTTCTTTATACACAACATACATATTACGATGGTCTTCAAAATGAATCAAAATCTAAGAGAAATATCAAAATACAAAAAAAATTACAGACAATTATACATAATATTATGAAAATTTGGATATTTTTTAAGTTTATTCTTTATAAAAACTACCCTAAATGAAAAAATATTTAACCTACAACAAAACTTATGATCCACTTTATGAAAAATAGTATAATAAACATTCCCACAAAATTCCAAAACGTTATCTGGTTTGGTTCTTAAGATATCATGTATCTGGTAAAGAGTTTCTTTCGAAAACATAATTTTGAGGAAAAACTCATTTTGAAGTTTTACCTTACTGCCCTTTTGCATAGAGTGATGTTTTTTAAAATCACTATAACTTTGTTTTTATTTCGCGTAAAGGAAAAAGAAACTGTTTTGGAATGAAAAATGTTCAAACTATAAGATTTTGAAATAAAAAAAAGGCCTTATGTGGACGAAAAATGACGTTTTCAAGGTAGGTAGTCACCTTAAGGTGATGAAAAAAAAATACTAATCTTCTTACAATCCTTTTTTTTTAAAAAAAAAATTCTTTGCATGACGCGTTAATTGTTACCTACCTGAAACTCAAATCGAAGTTGTCAACATAAAGCACCATACTACACTGAAAATTAAATATAAGGAACTTTTTTCAACTTCAAGTGATCCGAATAATATTGTATTTTGGAAATTTGTACCAACAAGTAATTTTCCAAATTAACACTATTTGTCTGCCAGATATTATTGCAGGTGTAGATCAGCACATGTTTGTGAACAAATATTTTCTATTACGAACATAATGGAATCAAAATATCGCTCAAAATTAACTGATACACACCTAAAACAATTATAATTTCGCTAACATCTTCGAGAACTAATCCTAATATAGGTAACTTGATAAAAAAAAACTACAAACTCAAAAGTCTCATTTAGCAAGTACTAACTGTTTAACAATTATTTAAAATTAAAATGTTTCAAGAGACTCATTTTTATTTTATACCTAACCTTACTTATTGAACCTGTAAAAAAATTTTGACAATGAAACCTAAGTTTGTGTATTTTTGTCTTACTTATTCTAATAGTTTAAATTTCCTCTACTTATACATAGAGAGAGAGAGAGAGACTTGCATAAAAAATGTGCAATTTGCGTAAAAATATCTTAAAAGTCTATAAGTAGCATTTTTCACCTTTTAATATCTTTTGTTTGTCGGAAAATTTGGAAGTGGCACAGAAATTTTTCTTTTTAATCAGATGGTAGCACTCTTCCCAAGAAATTTAGCTATCCCTGATCTAGTAGAACTGAAGTTATCAAGTATATTTATCAAATAAGCATCTATTGTTTTTAAGCTGACGGAAAATACTAAAAATTTTATTGGGACAAAAAGAAGGGCAAAAAAATTAAGAAACGAATGATTAGTATGGCGAACTATAAAACTTTTTTTTTTCAGATGTTATTGCGATGAAAGACAAAGATAATTTTTAATGGAAGGAATCAAATAAAGTAATGAAATAGCAAGTACAGAAAATATTATTTGTCTTATTTTCCTTTTTGTGAAAGAAATAGAAAATGAAAAATATTGATGTTTTTTCCTCTAGTATTTTCCATTTCAGCACGTAGCACTGAGCAGTAATTCTCAGCCTTATCTAAAATGTGGCACTTTAATATTTAGTGTAAAATTTTCTTGTAAAAAAAAACTATTCGGGAACAGCAATTTAAAAGACATAAATTGGACTTCTCCGCTAGACAAAAAAAGTTACGGCTACTATTCTTCATTCTGAGATAAAGAAGAAACGTGACCTAGATGTCTTATAAAATGCTCATGCTTCAAAGAAATATATTTTATTGTTTGAACAACAGACAGTTGCTTAAAATACTACCAGAAATATAAAATACACTCACACTAAGAAAAAGACAGATAGAAATTCAATGTAACCGAAATATAGTTGTAAAGCATTCTGGAATAAAATTAACAATTCCGGAAAATTTTTCCTTTCGTATTTTGAAATCGTCTTATGAAAGATTATGATCAATGCATTGCAGGAATAAAAGCGTATGTTCAAATGCTTTATAATAGATTTTAAGTAAAAAAAGCAAAAATAGCATTTTATTCATTACTCTGAATAATGAAAAACAAATTTGTCCTAATATTGAAATGAATACATTATCCTTGAAGTCTATAGAATAAAACCCTTAGAGAATGTACAGTTTAAAAATTTTTTCAATCTTTTTTAAATTTTTTTCCAATAAATTAAGTTATTACTAAGCAACCCCATTCAGAAATAACGAAATAATAAAATATTATTGCCTTGTATAACAATTGTAACATCCTTTTTTTCAATTCCTGCTATTAGTTCACACTCTCCCTTTATATATGTTTACTTATATATATCTTGGTCAAATTTTCAATCGTCAATAAAATACTTTTTATTCATCCACTCAAGTTCAAATATATTTTTTTAACTTGTAGTGGATGACACTTGTTGTTAATACAGTTTTTTTTTCAAATATTAATTCATTAATTATGTTTAATTAATGAATAAATAGTAACAAACAAAAATTATAGTCCAACACCATATATTGAAAGGAAAATGGAAAATTGCAAGAAAAATTGCTTTTTATTTTTCCACTTAATACTGTGATTCTGTCATATGTACATACATATTTATATTAATAGTAATTATTTAATAAAAAGTAACTAAAATAAAATTTTTCTTTATTAACCTAAGTAGGAATTGACGTAAAAAAATTCTTTTTATGTTACTTTTTTAAAAAAAAATCAATGCTAAACTGTTAGAAGACAATCAAACGATAGAGACAAAGAGACTGATTTCAAAAACAATCAATAAATATTTACATTTTTTTTTTTTTTTTTGCTTAGTAATATTTAAAATTCAATTCATTAAACAGTTTCAATAATCTGAACATTTTATCTGAATATCGCACTCTAGTAATTTTTTCATTTAATTAGTTATAAAAATAATATATTTTTTGTAACACATTCATGTAAGAAGTTAGTCATCAAAGTATACAAGGCAAAAAGAAATAAAAATAGTTACTTACATACTCTTAATCTGTTGATCAAGATGCATAACAAAAGACTCTAGCATGACCAAATGAGAATACAATCAATAAATAATGAAATAATAAATGCGAAAAAACATTTTGGTACTTGGATTGTAACGGGTCTATCCGTGATCCTTTACTAATCCTCTTGGAGAAATCTATTTCTTTTAAGTGTTGTTCTACTGAAAACTTTCTCTTGAAGAAGAAGAAACGGTTTATGTAAATGAAGGGGGATATTTAAGCATTAACTTTTAGGTACGCGAAGTTAGCAGTTAGTGGTTAGCGGAAGGTAGTTGAGAGCTAGTCGAGAGTTGCTCGACGATTAATTGCTGAATAATTAGAAACTGCTAATTTACGATTTAGTCAAGAAGTTATAATTAAATAATAACGACCAAAGGTCGAATAGATGAGAACGGAATTACGGTAATTCAGACCGTAGACAACCAAAGCGTTCCAAGAGTAAGTTAATTGAATTATTATCAATTATAAAGTATACTTTCTACCGTGTAATTGCTCCTATACTTAATAGAAGTGTGCATTTCCTGCCCTGAGTTGTTAAAATTAAGTGAAAGAATAATAAATTAGAATTGTTCTGGTTATGGCTGATCTTTCTTCTAAACCCCAAACACTAATAAACGAGGCGGTGCGTTTATTAGAGGATGACAAAAAATTAGAAATGATATTCGGTCAGTACCAATTGTAATGACTTCTGTTGTGGACATAATACGTCAATTAGTTCTATGCTGTTCAATAATATTGTGACATAGCCATCCTGTGATGACCATGTCGTGCCGGTTCCGCGTAAGCTAGAGGTGTGGGATTATCAAAATGATGAGACATAATAATTCTTAATACAACTTTTATTAAGAATAACTTATATTACTTAAATTCTAATTTGACAATTTTAATTAAAGTGAGAGCCAACACCCAAATTAAACCATGTATTCAAGTCAGATCACGCAACTAGATCCTTTATCTCAATTATCATTAATAATCCTATTCATCTAATTACTTATATCAAATATTACCTTTTTCAGATCTCCTTCCTTTACCTAAAGAGAGATAGCTATAATTCACTTTGAATAAGAAGATTCTGACTTCTTTATATTAGGCTTCTATTCCTTCTAAAACTATCGGACTGCTAACTCTTGATCTGCAAGACTACACACTAAGCGATCTTTAAACTAGCCGCACTAACGATCAGAATGATTCCACACTAAACTATCTCTAAGCTTGCCGCGCTATATCTTATCATCAAAGCTTCTATCCTTTTATAGTATATCTCATTTGCATAATATCTTTGTTTATCTTCTTGGTATTGGGTTGGAAAAGTTTTGCCATTAATCGTGGCCGTCAAAGAACATAGGAGTTATGTTAGCAGAAAGACGCGAGAGACGTCACAATATAAATTCAAATCAAAATTATTCATGGCACTATGCTCATTCAAGAAGTAATATCATACTTAATTTATAAAAGTTTCAGGAAGGCTCATGCAGAAAAAATCAAATATCCTACAAATATACCTTATAAACAACTAATGGCAATTAAAATCGGGATTATTTTATTGAATTGTTCCATATGAAGCTATGTTCCTGATTCTCTGTCCTAGGTAGCAATGCTCAAGTCCTGTATATTCGCGTCACTCCGTTCATATAAAGAGTATTCGTAGTAGTACAATGACAAGAAACACATTTAACAAATATGTCTGCTGATGACCAGATTACCATCAGAGCATCACAAGTGACCATGTGAGATTTCCAACAAACGACCCGTGAATGTATTTTACTTTTCACGGATGTTATTTGGGTGATTACGATTCCCATATAGTCTCCTTGCTAATAACCTGCAAAAATCAGTTCGTTGATAAAATTGTGATTAATAAGTGATGAGCAAATTGTCTACTGTTACGGCAGAATTTCGAACGAGATTCGACCGTACGGTATTTCTGCAGTAACTGTGTCTACAGTTACGGCAGAGGTGATGGATTTCGAATTCAATTTTCAATCGGGATTTGAATGGGAGTACCCAGAAATCCGAAATAATGCAAAAGGAGAAATTATGATGTCTGTCTAAGGTAAGCATGGTGTATTATGGAGCGAATTTTGAGCATCTGTTGTAACAATATGAAATGTATTCATCTATAATGTCATTTGTACTCGTGTTGCAGTGGAGATTTAAGCTCATTTCGGGCCCTAGGTGCACAAGTTCTACAGGACCCCTTGGCACTGGAGGATCGAAATTTATAACCAAAAAATCTGGTTAAGTCCAGCTTATCCGGGCTCCTTGGCCCCCGCCCCAAGCACCCAATGGATAAACCTGCACTATAATATTGTACAATAAATGTCTCCAATTATTTATTCTCTTGTGGGTTATTTCAGATCTACCTCTGCAACCTGACGTCATCCTCATCAGTTCCTTTGCAATTCACAATCTTTATGATGCACCCTACCTCCACTAAAAGAGTGCCGCTGCATTTTTGAGACATTCTGTATTTTCGTGTGTATGCATGTGTATGTGTGTCAAAATCGCGTGTTGCTTAGATATTTTTAATGTATAATTGTAGCCGAGGAAGATGTTCAAGTAGGGGGGCAA
>BMAV01020165.1:0-17989 GCA_019973955.1 Trichonephila inaurata madagascariensis
TACAAGATAATTGAAAAAAAAACCCAAATTTTATCTTTTTTCACATTTAATTTTTCTTTCCATGCCTACCATGTATCATATAACTTTACTGCACAAAACTAATAGAGTTTTTCAGTAAAGATCTTACATTTTAAATTTTATTTAATTTCTTCTTATGTTCATAGCCCAAAAAATGATTTCTGGTTTATTCTCCATTCAAAAAGTAAAAATGCTGAATAAGCAAGAGTTGAAATAACTCAAATTGAATGATTTCCAAATTAATTTAAGTTCACATCGTTGTTTGCTCTGTTGAATGGATTCATAATTGTAAGCTTTCTAATCTGATCATGAACGAATTAAAATAACTTTATATCTAAAAAGTCTACGAGTTACTTTCGAAGTGTCATTACGCATACATATTTGTACACTGAAGAGCCAATATATAATGAAAAATAATTTATTAAATTCATGTTAGATGAATTCGGAAGCCAAGACATGACTTGAAATTCACCAAGATGTTCCCCAAACCACCTCCTCACGATTACGTCCTTACGACATGGAGCATTACTCTATTGTTAAACCACCCCCTTCACCTACCAGGAAGACTGTTGACTTGAACAGTTGCACCTGGTCTGCAATGATATTCACATAGTGCACGGATGTTGGAATGTCCTAGTGTAAGGATGATGAGTCTTTATGTGCCTCATCATATCATCATCACATATTTCTATCCGCCCAAACGCTTAACCTATTGCTCCAGGAGTTTTGTCAGAAATTGGGGAATTCGCATTCGTCTGTAAATGTGGTTGACCAGAAAACGTGATTCGTTGGATCAGGTGACATTCTTCCATTTTTCTGTGGTCCAATGCCGATCCCCTCAGCTCATTGTGGGCCCCCTGTTACAGATGAAGCGCAATTTGGGCACAAGTTGTGTCTCCGATATGCAGCAGTGAAAACTACCCCTGTGTGTTAAAACACACCGTCTAGGCATCAATTTTGTAGATAGTTATGATCTTCGGTCAGGGTGAACAATGCGTAGAGTGGTCACCATTTTCCTCAGTTAGCTTACATAAAACATAGTGAAGTGAAAAAGTGATCCCACATAAAGTGGAATTTCCTCAATATGTAATATGCTCGAAAATATATCCCAATAAAACATTAGTGCATCGCTGTTTACAAATTTTAACATTCAGGAAAATTCATAGACTTTAGAAGAAGCGGTGCATGGAAAAAGAGTATATGCGATCATCATGTAGCAAGAAAGATTCAAATAAAAAAGATTTGGTTACATCTAGTCATTCTCTCCAAAAGATTAAACTCAATGTGGCTGCAAAAGGAATCATTGTCAACTGTAATATTCGTTCAAGACGCTTTGTATGTCAGCAAAGAATTTGGTTTAATAATTACATAAACTTTCAAGATAGTCAGACTGGGAAGTACAATGTTATTTTCAAATGAGAAGTGTGTAACAATTTTCTGCGTATGCTATTCAGTCCAACTGGGTAAATATATGGTGATAGATATACCATTTCAACTGGTAGAAAAATGTAAAGGATGCAATATATGTGCTTGGTACTGCTGTGTGTGTGTGTGTGTATTCTGTACTTCGCACATAAACTATTATGTCACTTAAAAAATATTGAGAGAGGTCAATACCTTAATTTATTAAGTTGAAGACAGGATTGTGTGTCACAGATCAAGAGTCTTTAAGTTCTCCAGAAACATTTAACAGTTTGTTTGATTCAGCAGATTACCATCCAAATTTGTAATCTTATTAAGAATCTATGGTGTATTGTGAAAATAAAGCTGTCGAAAAGCTACCATTTATTGAAGTAATAATAGTGTAGCATAATTATAGCATGCCTAACAAGACTGCTACAATTTAAATTTAATCTTTAATTGATAAAATATTGACTTAAAAATCTGTTAATCTTATTGAAATATTCTAGTAAGTTTCTCTTACATATGTCACTGTTGTGAAATTCTCTTAACTATGATCTTTCTACGGAATCTCTTAAAAATTTTACAAACAAATATATATATATATACACACAAATACAATATAAGATTCACTTAAGAGATATCAATCAGTTACATTTTCTAATTAATTTGCCTACCAATCTGAAGTGGCTGTGTGTGATATAGACTATATATATATAAAATTCTTAATATATACATAAATTAACTGGGGAGTTTTATCTCATGCTTATTTGGTTTCAGCAAAGTTATTAAACATTCCAAATAAAGCAGTCAAATTTTAAAATAATTTTGTAAATATACAAAAAGGGCATCATTAAGAACCCATCAATTAATCTTAAGTGATTTAATATCAGCCACTTAAGATAAGTAGACAAATTAAATAGAAAATGTAACTGATTGATATCTCTTAGATGAATCCCATATTGTATTCTATTTATCAATTAACTATCAACAAGACCTGCTTTTCATGTGTTTTTGAATCGTAAGATTGATTTCTCTATTTGTTGTGTTAAAAGAATATTTCGGTATAACATAGTTATAACAAAAATAAGCGCATATACAGCATATTTTCTTCACATGATGCGTATTTACTTTAGCTGTAGAAATTTTAATTCAAAAGCTTTAATTAGAGACAGAAATATACTTAATTATTAACTCCAAAAAATAGGAGAAAAGTTTTTTAATTAATGATTTATCTAGTTGCTTTAAAGTAACACTATCTAACAAAATTCTTACTGGACAAATTAATATCTTACTATCCGCTAGATCCTGAATTTCACACCCTTATTCCTTACAGTTATTTGCCTTAATGAGAGAGAAATATAAGGTGCATTACGTGGAATCCAGAATGTGTTATGTAACATTTCGGAAAACACCCTTACACCTCGCATTTTGAGCAAGGGGATTTCGGAATACATGCGTGGAAGGCTTTTATTTCAGCCGCTCCATTTCCTCTGGAATGGAATTTTTCCTCTAATACGAGGAAAAAGTGAATTAAGTCAAATGTTTGATAAAATAGCTTAAGTAACAGGTAATTTCTGAATTTTATTCATTCATTCTGAATGGAAAATAATTCAAGAGAAATCTGAGATAAAATAGTTATATACTGAGAGATTCATTCTTATTTCATTTATTCAATATGATTTTATTCTATTCCCTTGATTATAATTCCTCCACCAAAACCAATGGTTTTTTATTTATTTATTTATTTTTAGTTAATGTATAAAAAAATAATGTGAAATTAAGTGAGTTTCATTTTAAAGTTTTATGTTTAAGATTCGTTACAAAACTGTCAAAAAAGAGTTTAAGTCTATTCATGCATAAGTAGACGTTATATCATTTTATTTCATGTTATTCTAGATGATGCAGTTTAACAAAAATACACTTTGCTTGAATATGCATAAATAATATAGATAAAATTATCCGATCTTGCATTTGTTTAGTTATACATTCCGTAAACATTTCCAACTTGTTTAGTAGATTTTTCGCTCTCTTACATGTTTATTTTATACATTTGTCACTCCAAATGAGAGTTTGTAATATTAATATTAATTTTAAATAATAATAACTACTTATTTATTAATTTATATAGTAGAATTTAATGCTTTTACAATCTATCTTATATCGTTCTAATTGAGAACATAACTTCTGCTAACCATTTATTATGATTATTTTTTTTGTTAATGCATAACACATTTTACAAATACTCACAACATAAAACCTTAAGGCCGTATCACACATTAATTTTCCATGCAACTTTTTCGTCCAATTTTTGGCCTTATCTGAGAGGGAAGGGTTGCCGTAAGCAAAACGAAATGCTCTGACGTTAGCCGCGCTCTATCTCCACATTGAAAAATTACTCGCTGATTTTTCTGCTTCGGAAAATGAACATCCAAAATTATTTCTTTTATTTCGCTTGCGCTTTGTTGATTGGCGTAAACAGAAATTGAGCCCATCCTGTTTAAAAATATTATGCGCCGTTAAAAAATATTACACACCATTAAAATATTATACAACATATCTGTTGTGTTAGACGAAACCGAAGTCGCCATCTTGTTTATGACGGGGGGCGCCGAAGAGCCCTATTGGCTAGAATTTCACAACTTTGTTTGGAACAATTTTTGAGCTCACTAGCAAAAGTTGTTCAAAAAGCCATTGCTATAGCATTCGAGTAAAATTGCAGAATTGGACAAAAAATTGCTTGAAATGTGTACGTGTGATACGGCCTCATCAATATTCTTCGGACATTCATATCTCTATTCTTTAAAATTCTATTTTCCCTCTCCAAAAAATACATTTACGAAGCCCCTCTTTCATCATCGGATCTTTGGAATCATTGCATGCAAATTCTCTAAATTAATAGATTGTTTATGCATGCTAATTCTTCTCCAGTATTATAATATCTACATTGTAATTTTTAACCCAATAAAAATAATTTGCTTACAAGATTTGAATTCAACAGGACGGAAATTTTGTATCTGCTATTTTTCATCATGTTTAATATACCAAAACCCTTTTGTATACTAGGTATAAATAGAAATAATCACTGCCAAAGACATCATGAAAAAAAGAATAAACCACTTTTATTCCCACAAGGTGGATGACGGTTTAAAATAAAGTTTTGAATAATAAAGAGTTTAAGGAACTTATTCCAAGTTAAACCTTATTGTTTATCTTTTCTAGGAATTCGAAAATAAAATTAGTAATGATACCTTCAACGTTGACATTGTATTAATATTTTTTTTCTTTTTGTACATGTACAGTCAAAGAAAAAAATTTATTACCATTACAATAAACATTTTTAAATCATCATCAATCAAACCTTAACTCTGAAAACTGGTTTAGCAAATGATGGAAAAGGAATATTCAAAATATCTCAACAGTGGAACCTACTGCATATTTGATCAATTATTCGATATAGAAGGAATCAGAAATTACCTTTGAATGTGGTAAAACTATTAACAAACTATAAATGTAAATTTTGGAAAGAAATTGAACAATGGAAGGAAATTCTTTTTTAAAAAATTATATTCAAGAAAGAAAGAAATGAAAATGCTGAAAAATATAGCGTATATAAATCATTTACTAAAAAAGACATGTGCACATACATCTTCTGCTGCAGCAAATTCAATAACTTTTGGGACTATCGAATACATATTCTTGGTTCTTTCCCTTTTCCCTCCATATTTTGCTCATTGATGTGATGTTTGAATTTCCGTAACTGGTCAAAAGGAAACACTAGTGTAAAAATTCGTTGGAGAGAAAAAAGAAGCAGTGGGATTAAATAAAATACCTTTTTAAAACATTTTGAGTCCTTTGGAAAACCTAACATATGAAGAAAATATCAAGATTATATCAAACAGTGGGAAAAAAACTCAATTTAAAGCTGCGCTTTCTTTACTGTGCCGCCCCTATTTTGGAAATGCCCTCTATTGGAATTGAATGATGCGAAACAAATCTGCTAATACATGGAGTTAAATATCTACAGTGCGAATTAAAGCAGATTTTTCAATATATATATTTCAAGGGAAAAGGAATATGCTAGTGTAAAACTGCTGTATAGGTTTAAGGTATCCGACTATCCGAAACCGTGATTTTAAAAAGGCGCATAAATAGATAATTTTCATGATATTTAGTGTCACTTAGATTAGAATATATGTATAAAAAATTTTTAAGGACATTCGACAACAAAAATTATTTAAATACAATATTTCGACAAAAAATTAACTTAGAAGAACCTTTTTTCAAAACGTTCTGCTTTTATAAAAAATGCTTCTATAATAATAATATTTTGCCTGTATATAGCACAGACCTCTGTACAGAGGCTCAACTGTGAGTTTTGAAAAATTCACATTATTTTTAGAGTTACATCCAATTGAAATAATTTTATCGGCGTTTCTTTCTTAAAATTTCTCCCCTCTGTTGTCATAAAACATGGATAAACCCACTTCTAAGTTATGTATTTCAAAAATTCTAGTTGAGTCTTTGTAGAGATGTCTGAGCTATAGACAGACAAAATATTATTATAATAGAAGCATTTTTCTCCAAAGGAGAATATTTTAAAAATTGGTCATTCTATATCCATTTTTTGTTAAAATATTGTACTTAAATAATTTTTTATTGTAATACTATTCTGAAAACAATTTTAAATACGTTTTCTAATCTAAGTGACTCTAAATATCATAAATATTATCAATTTACACGCTTTTGCAAAATCACGGTTCCGAACGTAGTCGGATGCCTTTAACCCGCGGTCACTCGCGCCTGTTTTTCTACCGTCGTCACTCGCGGGGTGTAGAGAACACCCGAAACTCTCTCTCTTAACACGTGTATTTAAATATGAAAATTTTTTTAAGTCAATTATGATATATATTTATGAAGTATAAGAGGTTTTTTTATCATACAAACAAAATTGTTAAATTTATTGCATTCAAATGAGAATAGCATTAATTTAAACAAAACCTACAAAATTTTCATTTTGAAGTACACAATTTTATATTTTTTCATAAACCACAAGTAAAACGTATATACCAGTAATAAATATGCTTTATAATTAATGATAAGGATAGTAAAAAGTAGAAAAATAATATTTTAATCATTTTTCAAACATTCAGAGCAGACTGTATTCATATGCTTTAAGCACATATTTTCTTACATTGAAGACAAAAAAATAATTTTACATCTTTTACCCGTGGACAAGTAGTGCAACACCCTTTTTAGGGATTAATGCTCTTTTTAATATATTCTGTGTCAGTAAAGCTTCTTTTGAGTGTTTTGTTAAGGTTTGGGAAATCCGATCTCATATCCCACTGTGGCTGCACAAGATCCATTCTAATATCCTCTAATAATATTGAATGTCTCATTTATTTTCAGGAAGAACCGAATGATAGACAAAGGAAGGATTAATTCCTGCAGTATTAAGTAGATGATAAAATATTCGCAATGGCCAAAGGTTACATATTCGTGATACATAATATATACTGCACATTTCATCAGTGGTATCAACACCACCTGTATTATAAAAATTTATGATTTCAAGTTTCATCTCTTTAACTTTGGTTACGAAATCACGCAGTTATCGAATTCACTTAGTTCATTTTGTCAATCTGTTGATACAGTATCTAATAGACGACACAAAGTCGTTATTTCTCCCTTTCTCATGGAGTTTTTGTCATAATTTCTAGAAAACGTTTTGAAATTTTTTTTAAAAAAATTGTATTTTACAAATATTTTATAGAATTATATTATTTTTATACCGCATTTATTGAAATTTTAAATAAAATATTCGTGCATATTAATATATTTGAAAAAAAAAACGTAAACGGAATGAGTAAAACGTACTTTTCCGTAGATGCTTCGAGTACGAAAATATAACTCAATCACTCGCGGGGTGTTCTCAGTACCCCAAATAAACTTTTGAAGGTTGTTACATTCCAATCGTCCTAGCAAGATTGATTACATCAGGTCTGAAGGTTCAATGACCTAATATGGGCAGCTACAGAAAAAATCGTGGCTCTGCGCCTTATTTTTAGTATTGTAGGAGGCTTTTCTTGTTGCTGGGGTGTACAGAACACCCCGCGCGAGTGATCGCGTGTTAAAAAAAGTGCGTAAGAGGTGTTGGAAATATTCACCGAACACACATCTAGTTATAGTGGGAAAATAGTGAGTGGTGAAAATGTACGAGATTTAGAGCTATTCTTATAATTAAAAATAATATTTGTTGTTGGATAGTTATCAAAAAAAGTAAAGGAATGTTTTGAGTAGTTATAAATCTTTTTCGCGAAGTATTCATGCATATTTCTTTATAATATTTTGAGAAAAAAAATTTTAATTAAAGAGGAATAACTTTGTTATTCATATTTGAAGTACCAACAGTTCCATATTAAAAGAAAAAATAATCTGGTCTATTATACCTGTTCAGGCTCCATAAAAACGAGCAAAATTTTGGAAAAACGGGTAAATACTTCTTACATTTCTATTATTTATTCGAAAATATAGGTTAGAAAAGTCAATTTTTAACACAGTCGCATTTTTAAGAAATGTTTTAATAATAATGATACGTACCTCTAATTGCGAACGGAGCGCGTTTACGCGGATTATATAAAAACTATTTTCATTGTGTACAAATTATGCAAAATAGCGATACTTTCCATAGAAATGGCATCTTTATAAATTAAGATAAATTCAAGGCTTTTCTAATGAAAAGCTAGATGAATAACACACGTTTTATTATTATATGTACAAACTGCTTAAATATAAGAAATATTTAAATTTATTTCAGTAAAGTACTTTAATTGGTTAGCGCCACTTTTGAATCTGATTCACAAAGAATGAGGGGGGCATATTAAGGACCACGTCCATGTGGAAATTGATCTATGCAGGAATTTCCTTTTGCAAATAATATTCTAAGGATTTTCTCCAAATGTTGGTATTTAGATAAATATTCAAAGGAATTTCTCTCAATGGAGGTTTTAAGATTATTTGTGCTGTAATTTCTGTATTGGAAAATGAAACTTCAAAACTTTTCGCTAGATGTAATTGCATAAATTAACTTTTTCAACATCAGATTCATGTTTTGAATATTTTTTTTTTAAATTTAATATTGTCTGTATTTTTATTTATTTTTTTTTGTTTCATTATAATGCCCTAATAAATTATTTCATTATTCATCAATAGCTAAATTATTATGTAATTAATGGATAATCTCTATATCTTAAAATAAATAAAATTACATATTTTCTCTTTTTACGTCACAAATTTCCTCTGAATATGTGATCCATCTAAGAGTCAAAATGAATCATATCCTTACGTATATTATCTCATTGTTGCATTCTTTGTAATCCACAAGACATAGTTAATGGTGAGACCAAAACATAATAGATTTACGAAACCTCAAAAATATCATCATATGGAATTGTAAATTATTAATGTTTGATCAGAAATGTCATAAAAAGGTACAAAATAATCTACCTATCGTTAGATGTACAAGATATGATTTATCAAAACATGTAAATCCTTCAGAGTGAATAGAACATACTGACAAGTATTCTAGATTCTATTCCTAAGTTATTTCATAGTTTCTTATAGTTCTTATAGTTTTATCTTATAGTTAAATTTTTGATTATTCTTTTCTTACTTTTCTTTCATTAAACTTTACTTTCTGTTTTACTGCTTTATTATTCTTTTTAGAATCTGTTTAAATTTCAATAAATTTCCGTTTTGTATATTACCTTTATCTTTAGTGTTCTAATGGTTGTTGTCTCTATAATAGCTCTCTATATTATATGTATATAAAGTATAATAATATATATGTAGACATATTGTGTCTATCCTACAAAACAAATAGTGGATAAAAAATGAATTTGATCATTATATATGTATATATATGGAGAATCATATGTATATATATATATATATACAATGAAGACCCCAAAAGACTGGTACAGGCATGCGTATGCAAATAAAGAAATATGGAACCAATCAGAGTACGGCGCTGCGGTCGGCAAAGCTTGTATAAAACAATGAACATCTGGTACCATTGTTAGTTAGGTTATTGCTACTACAATGGCAAGTTATCAAGATTTAAGTGAGTTCGAACATGGTGTTATAGTCGGCGAACGAGATGGGACATCGCACCTTCAAGGTAGCGACGGAATTAGGATTTTCACGTACGACCATTTTAAGAGAGAACCGTGAATATCAGGAATCCGGTGAAACATTAAATCTACATCTTTGCGGCCGGGAAAACATCATGCATAAAAGGGGTTTAACGATTACTTCCGCAAATCGCTGCAAAATTTAATCCTGGGCCATCAACAAATGTCACCGTGAAAACCATTAAACGAAACATCATCGATATAGGCTTTCAGAGTCGAGGGCCCACTCGCGTGCCCTTGTTGACTGCACAACACAAAACTTTACGCCTCGCCTGGACCCGTCTACACTAACATTGGACTGTTGATGACTGGAAACACGTTGCCTGGTTTGACGAGTCTCGTTTCCAATTGAATCGAGCTCATGGACCTGTACGAGTATGGAGACAACCTCATGAATCCATGGACCCTACATGTCAACAAGGGATTTTTCAAGCTGGTGGAGGCTCTGTGATGATGGGGCATGTGCAGTCGGAGTGGTATGGGACCCTGATACTTATGCATACGATTCTGACAGGTGACCGGTACGTAAGCATCCTGTCTGATCACCTACACCCATTCATGTCCATTGTGCATTCCGAGGAATTTGGGGAATTTCATCAGGATAATGCAACACCCCAAAATTCCAGAATTGATACATAGTGGCTCTATGAGCACTCTTCTGAATTTAGACACTTCCGCTGGCTATCAAAATTCCCAGACATGAACACTTGTTGAATATATCTGGAGATGCCTTGCAAAATGCTGTTCAGAAAAGAGATCTCCACCCTCTCTTACTCCTACAGACTAATGAGCATCCTTGCAGGATTCATGGTGTCAATTACCTTCAGCACTACTTCAGACATTTATCCAGTCCATGCCGAGTAGTGTTTCGGCACTTCTGCGTGCTCGTGGAGACAGTACATGATTTTAAGCAGGTGTACCAGTTTTCTTTGGCTCTTCAGTGTATATGGATTAATTTTTGCAATACATCTGTATGTGTTAAATGCTCAAGAATCGTAAAATTGGTAAGAAAAAATTTAATAACTTTTTATAATGCGCTATTTGATACTGTCTTCTTAAAAATTCTTAGGACATTAAGGAAATACCTAGTAAATATTCACGTATTTCTGAAATCTCTCGTCTAAACTGTTCTTAACAGAATTTTTTTCATCTTTCACAATACTTTTGTGGAATTATTTCTTAAATACACTACTGGTCATTAAAATTTCTACGCAAGGATGAAATGAAGAAAACAAAATGATAATTTTTGGACAAATATAATATACTTGAAATAACAGTTGATTAAATTTTGAAGAAATTTGGGTGCATAGATCCTGAAAAATCAATTCCCAGAACAACCAAGTCTGGCAGTAATTAATAGCACACGCCTGGACATTGAGTCAAACAGAGATTGGATGACATGTACAGGTACAGATGTCCATGCAGATTCAATACGCTTCCACAGCTCAACAACCGTAGTGACTGGCATATGGTGACGTGCCAGTTGCTCGGCAACCATAAACCAGAAAATTTCTATTGACGAGAGATCTAAAGAACGTGTAAGTCAGGGCAACAGCCAAACATTTTCTGTATCAAGGAAAGTCCGTGCAATACCAACAACATGCGGTGGTGCATTATCCTGCTGAAACGTAGAGTTTCACAGGTCTCGAATAAAGGGTAGAGCCGTGGGTCGTAACACACCAGAAATGTAAGGCAGCGTTTCTCAAACTATGGGGTGCATCCCCAGGGACTCGATAACCCTACGAGGAAAGCGCGAGCATACAGAAAATAAAAGATTTAAAAAAATTAATTTACTGGAATGAATTAAAACAAAATACTTTCTCACATATTAAAAAATGCACATTTACACTGATATACACTGGTGTGCAAAACTTAAGCAACAGGTGGGCTTATTGCCATAACTTCACGAAAAATCATCTGAGACAAGAAATTCTGAAATCAGGGAGAGTATTATGTACGTAAAGGATGACGAAAGCATCGGCGCTGAAAAAGGAATACAACGCATACGGTATGGAATCAAACAAAAACAAGCTTTATTGAACGCATAGTATCGTGACTCATGATTGTCTATCCAACAGGAAGAACAACAAGCAGATGTTCCTTAATATGGTATATGCCCTCCCCTTACTACAATGGTTGCTTTGCACCGTCTACGCATACTCAGAACCAGCTGGTGCAACATTTCTTGAGGTAGGAGTGCCCATTCCTCAATCAACATCTGTTTGAGTTGTTGGTTGTACTCCGGATGATGTGAGCGTGTGGCAATACGTCTCCCCAAAGCATCCCACACATGTTCGATGGGATTTAAATCTGGGAGCACGCTGGCCAATCCATTCGAGTGATATCTTCACTTTCCAGCAGCTCCTCAACAGCAAGAGTGCGATGTGGCAGTGCATTGTCATCCATAAAGATGAAGTCTGGGCCAATGGCACCTCGGAAAAGATGCAGATGGGGAAGAAGTACCTCTTCACAATAGCGATCCCCGGTTACAGAGCCCTGTCGAAAAATGGGAAGCTCAGTTCCGCCGTTCAGCATAATGCCAACCCAGACAAGAACTCCAGGACCCCCGTAAGGATGTCGTTCCTTGATGTTACTGGGATAAAACGGGTCCCGATCTCTCCAAATCAAAACGCGTTGAGAATCGCTTCTGGTACTGAACCGACTCTCATCCGTAAAGAGGACATGACTCCATTGATCAGTTGTCCAGTTTTTGTGCTCTCTGTCCCACTGTAAACGATGGCTTCGGTGGCCATCTTTCAACGGGAGGCAGCGTTCAGGACGGCGGGTGAACAGGCCCCTTTGTGAAGGCGTCTGGCCACAGTAAACCGCTACACTTGTCGACCTGTTGCTGTACAGAGTTTCGAGCAATGGCGCTTGCTGACTGCTGTGAACTTTTCGCCTGCAGGATGATATAGCGGTCATCCCTTGCAGTTGTCGTCCTCGGGCGGCCACACCAACCTTTCTAACAGCTGTACCTGTGGTTTGGAACGCTTTCCAAGCGCGCTAAACGACACTTTTGTTGATTCCGAACTCTGCAGCTACACTGGTGACAGTACGCCCCTCCTCCAGCTTTCCGATCATTCTTCCACGTGTGAAGTCATCCAGATGATTTCTTCTAGCCATATTTCACGACTGACTCACTGGCACTTGCAGAGAATATGGTGAATTGCGTTTCCGTCCTTCATTTCATTCTACTGTTGAGCAGCTCGCGCCGACATCACGCGTTTTGCGTACGCTCACATCGCTTCTGACGTTTTGTTCCTGATATTTGCATACGCATGACGTTTCTACTGACTTACGTGTTCCCTCTACTGATCTCCAGACCTCCTTTTCTGCAATTTCATGGCTAGCTGCTAAATTTTTACATTGTTGCTTAAGTTTTCCACACCAGTGTAATTTATATGTATTGTCTGGCTATATTATGTTAGCAAAAATAAAAGCTTCTTCTTCAACATCTCATTAGCAACCTTTGATCCTATAACCAAGTAAAAAAAACTGTTTGATTTGCTGTAAGCCCATGATGGGATATTTTTATTACGTTTTCTTTTTAAGCCCGAAATACTACTCTTTCAGATAAAAAACAAAACCCAGACCCAGAATCAAAAAATTTTACTAAGTTATAAAAAAATGATCACTTATTTTTTTTGAAATACTGTACTTTAGTTGTAGGCAGCAGAATGTATTTTCTTATCATATGTTTGACCTTTAAACTTACTGGTACGGTTAGTTCAGACCCTTCTCTCTCTCTTGTTGTCTTCTTGTTTATTTTTCATTTAAAGCAGTTGTAAATAAAGTATTTCCTTTGCACTTTTTTCCATGTAAAAGGTTTTTATGATATTTGGAAAAGCACAGAGAGCACTTTGAAAGATTACTTGGCCAATATTTTTTTTATTGAATATTCTCAAACATATAAAGCATAATGAAAAGAATTTTACACATTTTTTAGAACTAATATACATATAATTTCATTGAATACATTTTTAACCTGAGAGGGGTCACGTGGGGCACAGAGCTTACGAAATCATTAATTCTGGCAAAACTGTTTATTTGTTACCAATGACCCTTACACTATCCTCTTTTATGGCAGTCTTAATGGGAACTAAAATATATTTGTCCCATATCTCCCTCTTTTTTGGAAGTGGTAAACGTCTTTTATTACAATCTTGAGGTACTTGTTTTGATTGAGTTTAACACCCGACCACTTTTATTTCAAACTACACTCTATAACAACAACAACAAAAAAAAAGACGCACCAAGAACGAGTTTTCCGATTGACACAAAAATTAGTGGGTAGAAAGATTATGCACAGTATAAAAAACGATTGAAATTTCAGAAAAATTGAACGGTTTATTTCAGAGTTACATAGTTAAAAGTAACGAGTTCAATAAGGTGTTACCCACCTCTAGCCTGGATGCAAGCTGTCACACGCCGTGCAATAGAGTGATAAAGCATCCTAGTGTTCTCCTGCGGTACTTCTTGACCAATTTTCTCCAATTGTCGGGCCAGGTCATGAACATTTCCTGTTAGATGCAGTCGCCTTCCCATCATATCCTGGACATGCTCGATTGGAGAGAGACCTGGCGATCTGGCTGATCAAGGAAGTGTTTGACAAGATGTAAGACTCGTTCATAGCAACACGTACCTTATGTGGTCTGGCGTTATCTTGCTGAAAAATGAGGCTAGGGTGCTGCTGAAGGAACGGTAGCAAAACAGTTCTCAGAATGTCGTCGTTGTACCGCTGTGCTGTAAGTGTGCTCTAATGACGATCAAAGGAGTCCTGCTGTCAAAAGAAATGTCACCCTAGGCAATAACTCCTGGATGAGGTCCTGTGTGGCGTTCAATAGTGAAAGCAGGATCGGTACGCTGCCCTGGGCTTCTCCAGACACGTCCTCGATGATAGTCAGGACACAGTTGGAAGCAGGATTAGTCGCTTAACACTATAGGTCCCCAGTCACCTCGATTCCAATCTGATCGAGCTAAGAATCACTGTAATATGGCTCGACAACGTGCAGGTGTAAATGGCAGGTGGCATAGCGTCCGGTATGAGTGTGAATTTCGCTCTATCGGCCATCTGTGAATGGTCATGGTGGGCACTCGTGTGAGTGTAGTTCGTCGGTACCGCTGTGCTGTAAGTGTGCTCTAATGATGACTAAAAGGGTCCGCCTGTCAAAGAAATGGCGCCCCAGACAATAGCTCCTGTTTGAGGTTCTGTGTGGTGTGCAATACTGAAAGCAGGTTCGGCACGCTGCCCTTGGTTTCTCAGCCCCCAAGGTCGTCGGCACAGTGGAAGTGCGATTCGTCGCTAACATTATAGGTCTCGCCGATACCCTAATATGATTGAACCAAGCATCATTGTAATCTGGCTCGACAAAGTGCAGGGCGTAATGGCAGTGGCGTAGCGGTCGGTACGAGTGTAAATTTTGTCATCAGCCGTCTGTGAATGACTTTTGATACCGTGTGCGTGTACCTCGAAGATCCACGATCAGACGCTGTAACAGCTGATTTGACAATCAATCGTCTCCCTGATCGATTTCTCTAGGTCGACACACTACCATCATGACGCTAAAATTGCTAATTTCCACCCATTCTGCTATCATCTTCTAATGCCCCATCGCTTTGACCCATATGACGAGCTGATTCTCCTTCCAACCCTTTTTTCGTTCAATGATACGACCTTTTCAAACTCTGACAGCTGCTCGTAATGAGCTCGAATCCTCGGCGAGGATTTTTTCAGTCATTGAAAAAGGGATCCTAAATTCAATGCAAGCGAAAATTTTTACCATCACACTGAGAATCGCTTTTTATAGATACCTGCTGAGTGCGCAGTTCCGATGCGCTGTAGATCCCGCTATTCATTCATTGGACACCAAATTTTAATCATTTGCACGTTCGGTACAATTGTCTTTGCATACGAAATTTCATTACAATCGGGCAACTCCTTCTTGGTGAGTCGTTCTTTTTTGTTATAGAGTGTATTCCCTAAAAATGCTATATTTCCCCCCTGTGAACAACTTAGTGGTTTCTGTTGCTGCGCTACACGACTTATTATTTTTTATAAATGTAAATGAGCGGAATATAAAAAAAAGAAATTGGGATATATGTGATCTCCATTGAAGGAGATTTAAATTGATTAGATAAAGGAAGCACCTGCTGAAATAATGCTTATTTATCATGATAGCGAAAGTAAGTTTGAGAACAGCGATGAAGATGAAACGTTTGAGTTGAAAGGAAAATTTTCAAATTACCTAAAGAACTCCATCGAGAAAACGATTAAGTCATAAGTGTACCACAAGACACACTTCACCCAGTCAAAAAGACACAAGCAAGAAAAAGTTCAACATGCTATTTGTTGATAATCGAAAGACAATAAAACTACAAGATCTTGAACAAAATATGACAGATTTTACTGCAAATAAAACTTCAGTAGTGTTATTGTAATGTGACTGTCATTTGTGTTTTTTGTTAAGGTCACGCACATTTGAAACATTTTAGTTCAGTTTGATTGATTTTTTTCTCGAATTATCAAAGAAAAATTGAAATGTTCTTGAAAGTAGGTAAGTATACTTTCTCTTAGTTAAATTATTCACTAAAATCACGTTTTTTATCGTCTACAATACAAATAATTATAAAAAAGGGTTGCGGTGACTCAGTCACCACATGCGACCATGAACGTTAGTATCGAGTATGCGCCTGCTCCGGGGTTAAAACATGAATCTTCTCACTTTAAATATTAAAAATAACATAATTTTTCTTCATTGAAAGTTTATATTATTTTTCATTATTTAACATTAATTCTAAATGCTAATTCTGTAAGGCTTAAAATTACACACACACACACATTTCGCTTAAAACTAATTATAATATGAGCATTCATTTAAAAAAAATCATTTTACATTTTTGTAAACATTGTCACGCATTGGGGTTTACCCTTCTTACAATTCAGCTATTATATCAAGAATAATATTTTATTTTTTTAAAAAAATGAACTCGTGTAAAGAGCGGGTACTTCAACCAGAATACTTTTAATGCATCAGTGCTGAACACAAGGTATTTTAAAACTAATTTGTTAATACTAAATTAAGATCAAGTTTAATAAGTGTTAGCAACTTCCATGGGCTTATCTTGAAGAGCAAAGTTTTTCAAAGGAAGGCTTACGATTAAAAATTGACCCTCTGTAGGAGTTATTTTTTCTATATTAAGATGAGATCTATATTTTTTCTTCAAAGCAGCCACCCCATTTTGCAATCTATTCCAATTTAAAAATTAGTGTAAGAAAAATCACATAATAATTGTCCAATTACTTAAAAATAATTACTTAAAATATATATCATTTAAAAGTAACATACATGAGTTATTAAGGATATAATAAACTTATCTTATTAATTTGTAGGGTTTATATAATTAAGATCGTATTGTAGCTTTAGCGTCAAAGTGTATTATTATTGCATTTAATATATTATTATTGCATTTGATACGTTATTATTGCATTCAATGCGTTATTATTGCATTCAATACATTATTATTGTAAAAAGGGGGGCACTATAAAAATTATGATTGAAAAGTGGGTCGCCAGTATTGAAAGTTTGAAAAGCACTGATGTAAGGTGCACTGTTCAAAGTGCCGTCGATGCAAACAAGAATTGACCGAGACGTGTATCCAATAGCACCTTATACCATCACGCCAGTTGTGAAGAGCTCAAGCGTCTTTTCTTTAACATAACCTCTGGGTTCTTTGAAAGCGAAGATTAATGGCGCCTCTTTTCCAACCGAAACCCAAGAAGAGAAACACGAATAAGAAAATAAGAAATGCAAATAAGATAGCTTTTAAAAGAACAGAAGTTTCAATGAGATGTATGGCAGTTTGATAAATGTTATGTTTGAAGGAGATACAAGCGTGAATTGACAGCCTATCGTAAAGTTACCGGGACACCCAGCCACTGCTATAAGGTGCATAACATTGCACGCGCGCCCAGATGTTTCAATAAAGTGATTGAATCTTAGTTTGGATTAAGGTAGGACTGATTATTTGATATTAGGACTTGTAATATTATCAGACGTGAGAGTAGGCGGATAATATAATTATTTAGATAAAGTGGTCTAAGTTACGCGATTCGGTTTAACTACTTTTGTCTGATCGATCATTCTAGATTCCCATTTATATAATTTTTCTAAATTGTTAGACGTTTAAGTTGTATTCTTAATAAAGTCATATTAAGAATTTAAAATGTCTATTTATTCTGCCGCCGACAATCAAAGATATGGTCACCAAAGGGGGGCCATATCACACAGTTGATGAATCTGTATGACAATGACCATTTCACGCTTCTAATGTGCATTCACCATGATGCCGCCAAACACGTTTGGGGGACCAATAGG
>BMAV01020166.1:0-26562 GCA_019973955.1 Trichonephila inaurata madagascariensis
TACAAATAATATAAATATGTATATAATAGATAGAATCAAAAAACATTGGTGGTAATTAATTTTTATTAATTACAATACAAGTATTGTATTGTCATCTAAAAGAATCGTGTATATAAAATTTAAGTTCAGCTGAATGCTTTAAAACGTGAGAAAAAAAATCCTTTTCTTTTGACACAAGTCGGCAAAATGGTCGCTAAGTCACCAAAAATGATGCCAACGTGGCTGTATTTGTAATTCCTTAAATAATTAGTTTAAATCAAGTAATTTTTATAACTTATAATTAAATTACTATACTGTCATCCAAAATAATCATGTATATAAAATTTCAGCTCAATTGAGCTTTTTAAAATGTATTTTATTAACGATTGAAAATTCCACGAAGATAAATAAATAAATAGATAGTGTTAGCTAATAGTAGGAAATGGAATTCATGGTTCTATTTTTAAGATATCTGAGTACAAAACAAAACAAATCAATAATACTATTAAATAAAAGCCCTTACAGATACCATTAATCGAAATACATACTTGAAGGTAACATGAAATGGTTTGTTTCTTAAAAAAATTACAAAATATGTACATAACACAGTGTAACAAGGAATAGCTTGTAAATGAGGAGTGAGTGAGTGAACATTAACGTCACACTATTCAGTTACACCAGGGCTTTTGGCCCTGTAATTTTGGGACCTCGTAATTTTGAACCAAGTTCAAGTGACGAAGATGACACCTCGTCTGAGCTGGCACCCCGTTATTTCTCCTAATCGTACATGAGGAACGACACATATACAAATATCTCTTGGAGTAATCTAAAATTTTCAGAAACTTTCCTGGAACTTGAAGAGCAATAATAAAAATATATTACTACAGTTATGTGTCCATACCTCTTACGTATTTTTCCATACATTTTAGTTCAATGAACAAATAACAAAAATCAAATTACTGTTCAATTTAATTTGTATAACTTAAGTTTGTGACATTAGAGTCCCGAAAACTCGGCCTAAATTTAACCGAAGGTCTAGCCGAGTTCGAGAAAATGCCCTTCGTATCTGGAATGGGAAATAATGCACCACACTTGTTTTCTTGGGACTCAAGAACTAAATAAACTGCCCAAACTTAAACAAAGAAAAAGTACGTATTTAAGATAACATAGAGTATTTACTAAGCGTAAATAAAAAAAAATAATAATAAATAATTTATCTGATCAGACACGCTTTAAAATATATTTTATAAAGGCATTTAACTCGCTATAATGAAAATTAATTAACTGACTTAAAAAACAGGTTACCTTGAAAAAAAAAAGAAAGAAATGCGTAATGTCCTGTTCTCTTGAGCATTATACTCTATGTTTGCTGTTTCATCACGAAGACGATGAAGAAACAGTAATTCAATTACTCCGACGCACCTTGTTGTTGAAAATACTGAAGGGTGGCTTAGACAGCCTTTACTGTGTAATATTTCAGGAGTTTGTGAGGTGTCTTCAACGTTAATATCTACATTTTTTTTCATTTTCTTACATGCAAATACACTTATGATTTATCCGGACTTCCGAGTTTTCGAGAGTCTACTTTATATTATTTCGTTTTACTTGTATATGAATTTGCTTGTGATATATTCACTGTATATAGTATAATCAAAAATTATTCTTACTTTTAAGGCAGTGTTTCTCAAACTGTGGGGCGCGCCCGCCTGGGGGGGGGGTGAGATAACCCTACGAGAGGGGCGCGAGAATATTGAAAAGACAAAAACAAAAGATTATTTCCAAAAATTATTAACTTACTGAAAGTAAACAAACAATTACATTCGGACACAATAAAAAATAAAATACTCATTTACACTATATGAATGTATCAGTACTGCATAATCTATTTTATAATTCATTTAAAAGTACTAAAAGTAAAGGAAAATTTTAATAATTACTAGTGATCCCATGGATTTGTCATACATTAAATTACATGCCAACATTAACACTTATCTTGTTAATTTGTACTGTTTATAATAAATCCCTTAAACGCCGATTAAAAATTACGCGATTCGTTCCCCAATTCCACCGTTCAGCACTTAGGTAAGTATATGTGGTGCATTGAGGGGGAGAGGAGTAGAAAAGGAATGAATATCAAATCCTCTGAAATAAGTAAACCCTTCGCAAACACTACCAAAGGTCATTTTATTGCTTTTCAAAACCTTCGTAATAATTTTATGGATAGCATTTCACAGAAAAGTTCATACTTCGGAAAGACGTATATATATGTCTGGAAGAAATTGACAAACTAGCTGAGCGAGACGTTTATATACGTAGGGGGACTTAAGAGGTTAAAGTCGTACTTTCAGTTTAGCATCAAAGTATAGTAATATTGAATTTAATACATCATTATTGTAAGGAGGGGGACGCGATGCAAATTATGATTGAATATTGGTTGGCAAACATTGAAAGTTTGAGAAGCACTGTTTAAAGGAGAATGATCTTGTAAACATTTTAGAAAATAAGAGAATTTAATCTTTTTAAAATATGAGGCTGATATATCTTGTTATATTGATTCAAATATCAGACTGAAGTAATAAGATATTTTCCTCAAACATTCGCTTTAGATTTCAGGGAAATGTTTAAAAAGCATATTTTAATACAAGGTTAGAAGTTCATATAGAAGTAAAATACAAGAAAACAGCTATGCCCTATGAAAACACTGTTCTTTTCTCATGGCATTAGTATCATTCAGTATAAAAATATGTTCTATAAATAATGATAAAATGCATTTATAATTTTCCTTGTAATAGAGGGTGAAATTTTTTCCTTACTCCGAAAAGTATACAATATTTTTTTTTACTGCTTAGACAAGAATTTAACATTTATAAATTCCACTTTTTATGTTTAATATTATATGAGAAATGTTTTGATAACGCTCAATCAAAATTAAAGAGAATATTGTTAAAATTTATGGGAAGTTTTATGTAATAATGATCAAATTATATTTTTTTTAACTTACGTTTATAAAATTTTTCTATTTTGATTCAATTTTTCTTAAATAAATTTTGCATTTCCAATGCTGATTCAAACGTGAGTTTTTTAAAGATTTATCTCTTTCTAACTTTATAGTATAAACCTTTATCTTGAATTTAATGTTTAAAAAATATTAGTGCTCCCTAGCTCTTTCATAGCCGTTTTTTGGTCAACTTTTGATTATTTTACTACTGCCCGCTGAGGGGAGGATGTTGATCATTTATATTTTAGATTGTTTTTTTTAATAATTTTAATTAAAATGTATTTCAACTTGCCTTCAGTAAAAAATACAGTTAATCTAAAAGAATGAGAATAAAATGATTCTACAAGGAATATAAAGTGATTTCCGAAAAAAGTCACTCAAACCGAGAGAAATACACCACAATAAATACAATGAAACTAATATAAATTAAATAACAAATATAAACTAATATAAACGCCCGGTGGTATTTTATAAACGGACCGGTACCAGTCTATGTCCTGGAGGTTGGGTATAACTGATATGGTTTATATACTACCTTTGTTGATTATCTTAATTAGATACATAATTACTTATCAAATGTGTATAAGTTTACCTTTATTATTTGTGTCCTACAATCGTTTACAAGACAGTTTTTCCGCCATTAGTGAAGACACTATTTAAAATACATTTAAAAATACCTTTCGGGAAAAAGCATACAATTGAAAGAAATCAAAAGAAGCACTGTATTATATTTTGTGAAACAATAAAATACAGGTATTTATTTTGAAAGGTCTTTAAACCCTTTTATTTATTTATTTTTTTATATATTAAATATTATAAAGACATAAAAAAACAAACTGAGTTACAAATGATGAAACAATTTATATAATTCCATTTTTTTACTTAATAAGGTTAATGTATATTTCTATGTCCCGAATCTCCCGAACCGCATTTGTTTTCAGATGTTTACAAGACATTGTCATGAATATTTTTGTCATATTTTAGGAGATCCCAAAAGAAGGATTTTAAAATAATATATTTAATGAAAGCACTAAAGTTGCAAACATCACGACTGATACATGCTCTATTCCCCTTGTTCTGTAAATTTATACTTTTATTCTTTGAAAAATCAAAAAAATCTATATATAAATGCAATAATTATATTGATCCCTTCATGTGATCGATGTATGATATGTAATTTTAACAAACATCGCTGTTTATCTTTAATTTGAAATTAATTACTCAGGTATTAATTCATTTTCAGAATTTTTTTAAATAAATTTGTCTTTTTATAATTAATATAATATATTTTTTAAATACATCTTGCTAATATATTTGCAAAAAAAAGATTGATTGAACAAATTTTTTTTGGAGTAAATGAAGTGTTTCATTTTTTGAATGGTATGAAAATAAAAGAAATTCGGAACCAGATCAAGAATTATTTTCATTAGAGTGATATAAAGTGCTGTATTCACTGTTTGCTCCTTCTGTTGATTTGGATGATTTTGAAAAAGTTTCTCTAAAATTCGTAAGTCAGTATAAACACACACAAACACACGTTTTATTTTGATACATAAATGATTCTGCACAACTATTTAATCTGTTATAATGAAATAAGTAGTATATTTTTACGATTTAATTACCGTAAACTCCGGTGTATAACGCGCTTTTTTAACACAAAAAATAAGATCGAAATTTGCGGGTGCGCGTTATACTCCGACAAATAAAATTGATAGCCTTAAAAATAAAATAAAAATAGCATAAAAAAAATTAAACTTCTACTTATGTGGAAGTACTGTTTATTTAATAGAAATGGTATACCTCTTTAATGAACCTAAATGGCTGTAGTTCTAGAAATATTTACTATTTTTCTTTTAAATCCTGGAAAAACACCCCGAATAAATGACTTCAAAACGTATAAATACACTGTCTACGTACATTTAAGATTTCTTCTCAAAATAGGAGTGCGTAATAGGAGTACCAAAAAATTACAAATTACAGCTCAAATGTATAGGTGAGTGTTATACGCCGGATTTTACGGTACTGTCAATGATGGTGATCGGTTTCCTGATATCTTACAATTAAGGTATCCAACAACGTTTGGAACAGAGATTTTAAAAAAAGTGCATATATGTATAATTTTCATGATATTTAGTGTCACTTAGATTAGAATACATGTATAAAATTTTTTAAGGACATTATGACAAAAAAAAACTTATTTAAATACAATATTTCGGCAAAACGTTAACTTACTGTAATCTTTTTTTAAAGCGTTCTCCTTTTATAACAAATGCTTCTATAATAATAATATCTTGCTTACATTAAGTAAAGAGTTTGAACTAGGATTTTTGAAAAATTCATATTATTTTCAGAGTTACTACAAATTGAAATAATTATCGGCGTTTTTTTTTCTTAAAATTTCTACCCTCGGTTGTAGTAAAATATGGATAACTCCACTTCTAAGTTGCATATTTTAAAAATTCTAGTTCCGCCACGGCGCAGAAGTTTGAGCTATATATAGGCAAAATATTATTGTAATAGAAGCCTTTTTCATAAAAAGAATGTTTTGAAAATTGGTCATTCTATGTTCATTTTTTGTCATAATATTATACTTAAATAATTTTTTATTGTAATAATATTCTTAAAACAATTTTATATATGTTTTGTAATCTAAGTGACATAAAAAATCATAAATATTATCCATTCATATGCTTTTGCAGAATCACGGTTCCGAACGTTGTTGGATACCTTAAAAAGTATTAAGACGCTTTTAAAGGATAAATTGTACGAAACATTATGTTAAGTTCGTCATGTAAGTTATATTCTTCAGGAATTAGCAGAAATATACTAAATTAAATGCTGAATTTATAAAATTTCATTTTATATGTCATCTTTAAGTTACATAACATATGCTGAATGAATTATAATTAACATATGCTGTTGCAAACTGCATTCTTAATTGTGTTGATATGACAGAGATCCAAATGAATTATTGAATTAAATAGCTTTACAAACTTAAATCATTAATAACTTTTAGTAGAAGTCTCCACATATACTTAGAATGCTTAAATTTGCTTAACTAATATTTTACTGAATTCTAATTATACTTAAGATATTTCTAAAGCACAATTATGCAACTAGTATTTTAATTTAAGGGAATCTTAAAAGAGTTTCATTACCTATGAATGATAATTGTATATGATATTCATCTTATAAACGGTGGATATATTTCACAAAAGTGGAAATAACTTTATATTTATGCAAATCTTATAATATTATTTGAAAATTCATTGCCTAAATTTGCAACACAATAAGAGTAACTATTTAATGCTGAAAGCTCTTTCCCTATAAGCCTTACATTTAGTGGGTATGATTTTCATAAAATTAATTTGAATTATATAATACATTTAGCACAATCCAGTAATCACCCTTGTTTACATAAACAACTATTTTGCATAAGTATTAATAAACACGTTGATTAATAAAATGTCCAGCATATGAATTCATATCTAAAATATCGTTAAAGAGAAAAAAAACTATATTTGATGCAGAAGTTGTAAGGCTACGCTCAATAAAATCAAAAGTTTTTGACAAACGTTTAAAAAATTTGAAATGACAACGTGGTACAAATATATAAGTACACTACATGGCATAAATGATTAATTACATAAAATGTTCCAAATTGAGGGTAAAAATATGAGAATACGTAACATTAAGATTACAGAATACGTTAAAATATATGATTTTCTCTAGATTTGTTACATCCACAGTATAATCAATTGTAATCTAAGGATAAAATCTTTTTAAATGCAATTAAGAATGTATCTCATTATATTTCCTTCATTCAGAAATTTCTATGTTATAGAATGTGACGTTCTCCTTGTATCCTTAAATATATTATTATTTTCAAGAATTGTTGGAAAGGGCTTATAAAACAAACTACATATTTTATAACAACTGAAAAACTATTCTATTGAAGCCGCATTTAGAAGTAATGCAATGGGTCTTTGAAAAGGATCTCATAATTTGTTTCCAGATCAAGTACCAACCCCGCGGTCACCACGCCTGTTTTGCTCCCGTCGTTCTCGGGTGTGAAAACCCCAAACTTGTAACACGTTATTTAATTATGAAATAAAAAAAGTCTTTAAAACATATTTATAAAGTTAAAGATTTTTTTTGTATTATACAAATAAAATTATTAAATTTATTAACAAATAAAACTAGCATTAATTTAAACTAAACATGCAAAATTTTCTTTTTAAAACACAAAATTTCATTTTTTTTTCAAAAAACCAGTAAAACGTATTACTAGAAAATAAATATACGTTATATTTAATGAGATATGATTGTAAAAGTGAAAAATAATATTTTAATCATTTTCCAAATATTCGTTGCAGACTGTTTTTGTTCAACTTTCGGGGGAGTTCTCACCCCCCAGGTAAATTTTTTGAAGGTCATTACATTCCAATCATTCAAAAAAGAAGGATTCCATCAGGCCTAAAGGTTCAATGATCTAAAAGGGCAGCTACAAAAAATGTGGTTCGGTGCATTCTTTTAGAGTTCTGGGAGGGGCCCTTTTTGTGGGTGTAGGAAACCCCCCGCGTAAATGACGGGGTTAAAATGACTTAAATTACAACCGAATAAACCGTTTAAAAAAGCCCCCCCGTTCATATACACTCGGTTACCGTGGTCACTACAGCTTATTATATACAGCAAAATGTATCTTATTGAATTTTACTTTCAAAAACATCATAAAGAATAGGTTATTATTCATTAGTATATATATATATATACGTAATAAAATATGATTTTTAAAAATAACTATGACGTTTCATTTAATTATTTTACAAATTTTCCTTTTTCATATAAAAACCACCAAGATTTTGTGCGCACCTTCAAAGGAAAAAATTTTTTACAAATTGTAAAAAAAAGGAAAATATTTTTGGTGAAACTTTCTTGACAATAGTGGGATGTAAATTTCCTCTTTTCCTTTTTTGGTATAAATGATTCACAAGTTATATCAAAAAAAATAATTCTTCTGAATTTTAGTAGCAAATAGAACTAGTTTGTCAAACTGTAAAAATTTTAAAAAAAAACATCAAAAAAAAAAAATTTATTTTACTTTGAAGATTAGGGTTTTAAAACATTATACATATTAACGCGTATAGTATTTATTTGAGTAAAAGAATGATTGGGGATTAAATTAAAATACACTCATTGCCATAAAAATTTACTCACCAAGAAGTAAAAGCGAGATTGTCACGAACCTTTGCAGGAAGGTATGTGTCAGGCAGATATGTAAATGATTTAAAAATGCAGCATGATTGAAAATATGTAAATTCACCAGGGGGAATTTAACTACGCTTTATTTTGATTAAAAACAGGTAATCAGAGTTTGTTTCCTCGTATTTAATCTACTGTCAAGAGAAGTTTTTCATTAGAGATGCCATTGTACCTCCAACAGAAACAATATGAGTAGTTGTCAAAGTGTGAGAGGGGAAGAATCATGTGGATGATGGAAACCGGCTGGTCAACTCGACGAGTAATTAGAAACCTATCACATTCTGACTACCGTGTGGATATGTTGAGACTAGTGGAAAGAGAGAGAGAGGTCTTTTATACAGCGATCAGGCTCAGGGCGCCCTCGACAGGCCAATGGTTGAGAAAACCGACACATACGAAACGCACACATCGGACCAACTGTTTCATCATTCGCTATCCATACACAGGAAACATCTTCACTACAGACCTCTGTGTCATTTCGTACTCTCACAAGGTGTCTGGCTGTAGGGCAGTTGATATTGTGGGGCACTTTACGTAAACTAATATTTGCGTCCACTTACCGTCACCTCCATTTGGAATGGTGTCAAACTTGAAGGGATTGGACAGCAACCAAATGGAATTAAGTCTTCTTCAGCAGCGATGATTTGGACAGTGATGACAATCGTGTACGTGTGTAGTGGTCCGTGGTGAAGGTCTTAATTCTGCCTTTGTTTGACAGTGTTACAATTTACCCACAACTGGTGTGAAGTTATGGGATGATATCACATACGACACATAACCACTCCTAATGCTTTTCCAGAACCATGGTTGCACAGAGGTACGTTCGTGATATTCTTCCGCCAAACGTGTTGCCAATCATGGCAGAGCCAATTCTCCCCCACACACAGCAAATGTTTCACAGGAATACCTCCGCCATATCTACACCTTTCCTTGACATACTCCATCCCAGATTTGTCACTGATCAAGCATATCTGGGATGAATTAGAACAGCAAGTTGGACAACCTACGAGCAGCCTTCCCTCTCCCCTGACCAGTAGCTCCAACAGGCTACTAAAGCCTCCATTGCACTTTTTTTCTACAATAAATCATTATTTTACTTTCATTTGTAATTCTTACTTAGACCAATAATATAGTTAAGTATGCTAAGTTTCGTTTCATTCTGACAACTCTTTCTTGGCAATCAAAATATTATGGTAATGAGTGTATTTCAAAACAATCTATAAAGATATGGATTTATTGGACAACAGATTTGCATTTTGTATGGAATTTAAATGAAATGAAATAGCAATGATTTAAGGAAAATAGCAGTATTAATATATAACTATGTAAGAAGTGAAATAATATTCTCCCTTTATTTCTAAAGTATTTTAAACGAATATTTCCTAAAATTTTAAAACATAATATTTCCAAAAATTTACGGTATTTTAATTAAGTTTATGTTCATTAAAAGAATTTAAAGCGTACCTAAAAGTATTAATGATTATTAATTACTATTTAAAAATAAACTTACCCATGTAACTTAAAATAAAAGAAAAGCTTCAAAGAAAACAATAAAAAAAATATATACTTAATTTCTTTATTATTTTATCAATATTCTAAGTGAATAAAATTAAATCCCTTTTTCCTTTTAAACTAAAAGAATTATAAAAAAAGATTGCATTAATTATATTTGAAACAATTTTTCGACTTTTAAGAGATAAAATGTTTTCTACCACAGGAGTTTTTAATATGCGGTGAAGTAAATGGCATTTATCGGCTTCTCATTCTTATTCAAAGCACTTAAATGTACAATATCTTTTTTTATTTTTCTTATTTTTCTTTAAGCTAGCAGTACATGGCAAAAATAATTTTTTGTTCCTCCAATAAAATCTTTAAAAGGTTTTTAATTGCCGACATTTTATTGAAGTTTCGATTTTATCAGCACTGTAACGATTTACCTGATTCGCTTCATACTATCGATAGTTATTTATGATGATAAGAAAATAAACATGCAATTAGAAAACCCAACAGTTAACTTCTAGGTTCAAAATCAGTTTGAAAGAAAAAGTGGACAAAAACCCCTCTAAACTGTGTTTTAGATGTTGAATTCATTATATGTTATGTGAATTTAATAAGATGAAAATGAATAAAGTTACCAAATATACATAATAAAATAAAGGAATATTCCTTCTGAATGAACTACTCCTACTATTGAATCTAAAACGCTATGAAAACAGCTTTTACTGTTCAGGACCATGAATGCATATTATATGCGATCAATGCTGCTTCTCCCTCCAGAGCCCACGGTATCATATATGTGATAGTGTTTTCCCTTCTCTGAGGTCCATGATTACAATTCCAGATAAGAGTTCGGAAAGTTTTTATATTAATTTTTACAAAGCACTATCTGGCGATTAAAGCCCGTTTTTCTAATAATGTTTCACAAACTTGAACTTCAATATGTGCTTTCGGCTGAGTTTTTAAAAATTAAATCCGATATTTTATGAATGTAAGCAACTGCATGTGTTTAAAGTTTTCGAAAGAATCGGCCATTTAAGGGTTTGTGATTTATTGCGTTCTGTATTTCTATTTATATTTTGACTCATTTGAAAAGAATGTAAACTTATCAGTTTATTGGGCATCAGACATTCATAATTATATTTGTATTTATCGGCTTTTTGGTTCATATTTTTACATTAATTTTATACCAAAGACAGATGAAAAGAGCAGATCTTCATAGCAATGTCACGCGATTACTTTCGATATTTTAACAAAAATAACCTTTGTTTATACTCAAGTATACTGACTCATTTTTTAATTCAGTAAGAACAAACGATTTTTTTTCCTTTTGCAATTGCATTTAGAGTTGGCAAAACCATAGTTAGAACAGAAAGCATAATGCTAATGTGATGTACTAAGAAAGCAAAAGCATTATATATTAATTAAAATAATATATATATATATATATATATATAGTATAGTATATATATATATATATATATATATATATAGTATATATATATATATATATATATATATATATATATTACTGAGAGAGTAGTGCAAATATTTGTAGCAGTTCAAGCTGCAACAGGTTTACGTGAGAGTAAATTTATCATTTGAGATTTAACAGGTAGTATTTGTAAGTTTTGTGTCTATTTTATTTTAATCATCATGGCGAAAAGAGTACTTTTTGTTAAAATAAAAAAAAATTTTCTTTAAAATTCGCATTTTTTTTAATATAGTGAAAATGTAATGTATATTCAGATATTATCAATTAAAATTTTAGCGTATTTTATTGGATTTAAGATTTTACATGAATTTTTAAATGAACTTAAGCTGAGCAAGTGATTATTTTCGGCGGTCCCCAAGGTGCGAATGCTCGGAACGCGCTTAGCTCATGGAGGCACTTCTTCTTCTTTCACCGGTCCTGAAGGGGTAAAGCTAAATTAATAAATGGCTTAAGTTAAACTTACTAAAAATTACGATGAGATAAACTTAAAACAATCTTCTTACGAATAACTTCAGAAATATTAATTTGACATTATAATAATCTACATTATGATATATTTACTTCATATTGAAGGAAAAACTTACAACACTTTCCAAATACTTAGTATACGTAAATTTCCAAATAATTAGAATACGATAATATGACGAACACCACGTTTAAAGTGACATGGAGCCATGATTTTGAAAAAAAACAAAACCGTATGTAGGAATGTTTTTTTTTTGGCATTGTGGGCCAGCTGTGAATTAGAATATACAGATAAAATTAATTTAAGGTATCCGACTACGTTCGGAACCGTGATTTTAAAAAGGCGCATAAATGGATACTTTTCATGATATTTAGTGTCACTTAGATTAGAATACATGTATAAATTGTTTTGGGCGACAGTTTTGAAAAGGCTCTATTTAAATACAATATTTCGGTTGTACTCAATCTCTATTTAACCTTTTTCAAAATGTTCTCCTTTTGTGAAAAGGTTTATTATAATAATAGGCTTGCCTGTATGTATTCAGGTGATCTCTGTACAGAGGCTCCTCAACTATGATTTTTGAAAATTCACATCATTTTCAGTTACAACCCTTGAAATATATATATATCATGTTTTTTCAAAATTCTCCTCTTCTGTTAAACAAAAACATGGATAAAACCCACTTCTAAGTAATATATTTCAAAAATTTAGTTGAGCCTCTGTACAGAGGTTCGAGCTATATACAGGCAAAATATTATACGCAGCAATAGAAACATTTTTCAAATAAAAGGAAAATATTTTGAAAATGGGTCATTCTATGTTCAATTTGTCAAAAATATTGTACTTAAACATTTTTTTATTGTAATACTATTCTTAAAACTATTTTATATACATTTTCTAATCTAAGTGACACTAAATATCATAAATATTATCCATTGATACGCTTTTGCAAAATCACAGTTCCGAATGTAGTCGGATACCTTAAGAATAATTTTAAAAAAAAAAAATGTTTCAAATCAATGTTTTGTCCAGAAAGGAAGAAAGAATGTAATTCATTCAAAACATTCTCATTTTATGAAAAAAGCTCCTGTTATAATAATTTGACTACAACAAGTAGGACTTCCATACAGAAGCGGAAGTTGAATTTTTAAAAAAAAATCACATTTATTTCAGATTTACGATTAATTGTAATAATAAAAAGTAATTCTTGTTAAAATTTCTTTACTGTTCTGACATAATAAACTATGAGTAAATCTGCTTCTAAATTAAATGTTTTAAAAATCGTAATTCAGGCTCTGCACAGAAGTATTATCTATACACAGGCAAGATATTATTATTTCAAAATCATTTTTCATGAAATTAGTAAATTTCAAAAATATATTATTTTATATATCTATTTTTAAATTATTACATTTAAATAATTTTTTCTTGTAATAATATTCTTTAAACAATTTTATATGTATATTCTAATTCAATTTACACGAAGCAACATAAAAAAATAATTAGCCATTTATATACTTTTTCAAAAAGCAGTTGCAAACGCGTCAGTCACTTTAAAAATTGTTTAAATTACTAATTCATAAAGATGATTCTAACTTAGACATTTTGAGCATTGAATCAGTCACTGGATTCATTATTATTTCAGGTAACGATTCTTGGGGAAAATGACTTTTGAAAAGGCAAAATAATACTTTAAATAACAAAAAACAAAACAAAATATGCTAAGCTATCGGAAAGAATGAGGAAACCTTAACAAATAGAGAATGCAATAAAAACTATTTCTAACATATTTAACTACATTATTTTTTTCTTAAACATATTTTTTTTAGATTATTTAGAAAAACTACATTTTTCCCAATGGGATATAATTCAAAACATTTGAAGACTTTGACACTCGATAAAGTTTTATACAAGAATTATCTGATTTTTTTAAAAAATCGCTATGGTTTTTCCATTTGAATTGTTCAATAAACGTATTGATTAAAACTATTAGAAAAAATATTACTCAATAATTCACATAAAATTCCGTAAATTACAATTTCTAAGAAAAATTTAGATTCCGAATAGTAATCTGTCATATTTATTGTCCCTCAATGAACTTGATTCAGGAAACAAAAATGAATTAAATGTTCTAAAGAACATTCTGCAACTGTAGGAATTAATTATGGTATCCCATGGCGCCCAGAATTCTCACTTTGAAGATGATGCTCTTAAAAGTATTCTGTTAATTCTACAAATTTACAAATGATTAAGCTTTCATGATAATTAGAATAACTTTGAAACTCTTAAGAATTGTTTAAGCCTTCTTGCATTCTATGTCTTACCTGTCTCATTTATTTTAAGACAGAATTAATCTTCTTATACTTCAAATCCTAGTGATAGATATCACTTTCGAATTTCATGAATGTTTTAGTATCAGATATAATTTATCAGAACACATTTTATTGTAACGCTATTAAGAGACCTTTTAAGCGTTTTGTTAAACATGTTAATACAAGAAGCACGCAGAATATTAATTCTTAAAGAAATGAAAGCAATAATATGAAATTAATAAAGTTAAAATAATTATTTTCCTTATTATGTCTTAATATCTTTTCAACTTGTCGTAATAAAATGCCAATAAGGAGTTCTTCAATGCACCATGAACAAAATAAATTAAATATCATGATTAAATTTTGATTTTATAAAAGGAGCAATTCACTCCTATACTATTCAAAACTTCTTGGAATAAATTACGCTTCCTTTGAAGAAAAAGTTAGTATAAATATTATATTAGACACACATTTAAAATATATATACATAAATGTCATGACTTATTGTTTTCAATTATTTTTTTGTTTGTATGCAGTTATCCATTAAAAATATTTAGTAAATATTAATTAAGATTTTTAAATTTAAAAAACCAACAAGAATAATTTAGTAAGCTTATTATTTATATAAAAATAATATACTGAATATGTGAATGGACGTATGTAGTTTTACAGTTTCCGGCAGTCAGTATTATGGAATTGTTTTAGATGAAAATTATGCTTTTAAAATTTCTGTAAAATGATTGTAACAGTTGTGTATACTAAAACAAAATTGTCCTTTAATGATCATTCAATTTTCCTAACTGATTTAATTAAAAAATGAATATATATGATTAATTAATTCAAAAATAACATCTTGGTAGGCTTTTATTTTTTCAGAATTTTTTTTAAAAAAAATCAAAATGTGTTAATTTAATTTTTCGAAATATCAAAAAGAAATATTGCCTTATTATGGTTAATTCTGCAGATTTCGTATGAACTATTTAAATTAGAATTTTTGAAAATGTTCTTAGTAATTATCCAAGAAAATAGTATAGCAATGCATTGGAAAAAAATCAACATTGTTAGTTGAGGAAATTCTAGAATTACACTTTTAAAATAAACAAACAAAAGAAAAAAAAATATGAAATAATTCAGTGATAATAAGACTAAAAATTGATGAAATTCTACTTTATTAATGAAATACATATGAAATTGAAAAGGAATGTAATGCAATCCATCATAAAATTTTAATGTTCCCTTCATTCCTTTAGTGGGTCAATAAATGTGTACCCAAACTTACTTGGGAAATAAACACTGGAGATTTTGTGTCCTGCTTAACACCTGACCGAACATCTACACATACACTAACGTTATGAAAACTGAAGATGCCGGTAAGTCTTGCCTCCATGGACTGTTGCTGCACCGCTGAGATTTTCTTTTATTAATAGCAGTCAAATATATATATACAGAGTAACAGATCTTAAATACTTTCCTTTTTAACTCATTGGTTTTGAGTCCTTTGTTTTCTTGCCTCAGAATTGCACAAAAGTCATGACAGATAAACAATTTCTCATTAGTAACTTCTAAATGTTTCAATTAAAATTTTTCCCTTAGGAAAAATATATAAAATCTTAATATATCGGAAAATCTTAATATATATATATACAAGCAGTTTTGTATAGATCCAAATACACTTCATAATAAAGTTAGTAAGAGTATCAATAAGGTATAACATACTAGTAATACAAATAGAGATAATGTGAATTATATCAAATTGCAATACTATATACTTTCTGTTCTTGTAATTTGCTACTATGTCACATAAATTATAATGTGAAATAATGTATATTACAATAGCATTTACATTTTTCATTAACATACTATAATTGATTGTTATGTACTTCCTTTTAAAATATTATGATCTTTAGCAGCGAAATAAATTAAAGAAAATTATACTAGAAAACATAATGTTTGAATGCAACGATTTTTTGGATGCACTAGAATTTCACTCAAGATTACAAAAAAGAAAAAGTTAAAAAAAACAAGAAAAAATCAGTGAAGAAATGGGCTTTGATCTAGACTCATGCCCAACAGTATGGTGGAGATTGTTCTTTTCTCCGCAAATCCCACCTCACTGACAATTGGTGATCTCCGCTAGCCAACTATTGTCAAATTAATACTTGATGCAAATGACATAAAATTCTTACCCAGTTTCTCTGCTTAAAACACTTTAATTAATTTGTCTTCCACCTTTCTTGGACGATTTAGGTTTTAACTTCTTTGTTTTAAAATTCAAAACATCTATTAGAATTAGTGATGTTGCATAGTTTGACATTCGTCAAATACTGCATCGTAAAAGTAATCCCAACACTAAAGTTTTCCTTCTCTTAGCAAAAAACAATTTGCCATTTTCAAAATTTGGCCTTGCTAAAAGGTACTTTGAGAAAATAGTTTGAATACTGTGTTATAGACATTACGAGTTGATTGATTAATTGATTTTAAGTTTAATTTTGAATTACAGAATTAACTTGACATTACAGAAGGCTTTCATACTTACTCTGGAGATCTGAGGATACTGAAAGGTTTTAAGCTACAAATCTCCCCCCCACCGAAAAAAACAATTCATTGATTCCCAAAACTTTAAAAACCTTTTTTGGATCCCCAAAGTTCTCAAAAATAGTGGGTAAAATTTTCAAAAAAGTCCCTCTAAGGTGTCAAAAAAAAAACTAAAAGTTAAGGTTTTGGAAGTTTTAAATCAATTTTTTTTCATTAGAACTTTTGGGGATTTGATATTATTCTGGGGAAAAAAATTTTGTTTCTTATGATAAAATTTTCCCAAAATTTGTCTTCATATAAATTTGAATTTTATTTTTTTTTTCTTTCTTTTAATTAAAATAACACCTTTTTATTTTAGAAAAACGAAAAAAACTTTCAAATTTTTTTTCCCTAAATTTTTATGGATTTATCTATTACGAGAACCCCTATTTTTTTTAAAAAAAAAGTTTCTTCATAATTTAAATTTTATTAATACATAAAAATATAAAAAAGGGACTTAAAGCATTTTAGTTCTATGTTTACGAAAAAATCTTTTTGTTGTCTCTTACTTTATTAATCATTTTTCTTCTTTAAGAAATATAGAAAATAATTTTTTTTAAAATATTTTAAAAGGGGGTTGAAAAGAATGTAATCAAAAAAAGTGTTTGTTTATAAGAAATAAGTAAAAGTTGCTTTTCAAACCCAAGATAGATAATTTTTTAAAAGGCTTAAATACGAAAAAAGGGACGTTAAATAAAAAAATGCTTATATTTTAAAATATCTAATTACGTCAAATTTCAGCTTTTTGTGGTTTAAGATTCAGTTGAACAAGGTATACGTTTATCAAAAAATAAATAAAAATAAATTATTTTTGTCATTTATTAAATTAATATTATAATTAAAAAATTAATAGCACATATATAACTTGTAAAAATAAACCCTTTATTTATAAAATGAACTTGATCATCCTTTAAGTATAGACTAGTTCAGAACCGGTTTTAAAAGTCATCAAATGGATTTTTTTATATTTAGTACCACTTTGATAAGTACAGTATAAAATTGTTTTGGAAATTTTTACTTATTTTAAACAATAGGGGAAAAACACAATCTTTTTTTAAAATTTTCTCCTTTTATAAAAAATGCCTATAAAACATATTTTTGGGGTTTGTGTTGTGCTTTTATAAAATAGACTTCTCCCGAGATCTGAACTAAATTCTTGAAAAAATTTTTTTTTAAAAAGGGTTTACCCAAATTTTAATAACTATCCGTTTTTTTTTTAAAATTTCTCCCCCATGTTTACATAAAATATGGATAAATCGACTTCAAGTTGAAAAAAAAAATACTAGTTAGCCTCTGTAAAAGGTTTTGAACTATATACAAAATAATAATAAACATTTTTTTATAAAAAAATGTTTATGAAATGGGTCATTTTGTTCATTTTTGTTTAAAAAGTTATCTTAAAAAATTTTTTTTTGAATAATTTCTTAAAAAAAATGATAACCTTTTTTAATCAAGTGACACTAAATGTTACAAATATTATCCATTTATACGGTTTTGCAAAATCAAGGTTCCGAAAGTAGTCGGATACCTTAACGTTAAGTAATAAAAAGTAAAATTAAAACTAAAAACATACACACATTCAGATGCTGCCTCGCTAATGATACATATTCTTAAATAAGCAAAAGAGTACCAGTGAGTAATAATTGTAAAACGAAATGCAAAGAACAAGAATAAAAATTGCAAAATGTCCAGACAATGAAGCAAGGTGAAAGCTTATAATTTTTTTTCTATTGTATTTTTGAATAGAGAGCTCTCAAAGAGAGAGATAAATACAGCAATCACACGAACACAAAAATACTTATTGACTCTAGTTAGGGCTTACAACCTCACAAAGGAAAGATGGGAGCAGTTACCAACTCGAAATTTGGCAATAGACTGCATAATTATAAACACTTACCTGAGTTTACTACGAGCAAGGACGATACCTGAGCAGAACCTACAGACTCTGAATTTTACCATCATGCTAACCCAGCGGTTCTCAATTTATGAGGCGCGCCCCCTTAGGGGACGTGATAACCATAGCAGGGGGCGTGAGCATCTTGAAAAATCGAAAACAAATAGTTATTTAATCAATATTTTTTTAATGAAAGTAAATAATCAAAATACCTTCTAACACGATAAAAAATAATATTTACACTGATATAATACACATATAAATGTATCAGCACTTCACAATAAATTTTATAATTAATTTAACAATACTAAGTTAAGAAACAGATTTTATAATTACCAGTAACCGCACGAGCTTGTCATATAAAAATTATATGCAAAAATTAATACTTATCTTGATCATTTGCCAAGTTTATAATTAATCCCTTAACTGTCGATTAAAATATACGCGATTCCTTGCTCCTCAATGCCACCGTTTAGCACGTACGCGCGTGTATGTGGTGTTTTCAGAGAGGAAAAAAGGTATGAATAATTGAGAGAGAGCAAATCTTTTGAAATAAGTAAATTCTTCGTAAACTGCCAAGATCATTTTATTGCATTTCAAAGCCTTCGTAATAATTTTATAGATAACAGTGAACAGAAAAAACTGGTATTTCGGAAAGACGCATATATACGTCCGGGACAATCTATCCACTGGATGAGCGAAACGTTTGTATACGCCGGCGGCATTTAAGAGGTTAAAGTCGTATTGAAGCTTCCGTGTCTAAATATCGTATTATTGAATTCAATACATTGTTATTGTATGGAGGGGGGCGATGAAAAAATATGATTGAATATTGTGTCACAATATTGAAAGTTTGAAAGCACTTTCTAAATTAAATCAGTTTCATCTTACAAGGGGAGGGCATGACTAAAGAAATTCATTTGGGGACGAGACTTTTGTAACAGTATTCCTATAGTTTAAAACCCCCAATGTAATTCCGTCAATGGCGTCAATTCCGAAAAACAGCGTTCAAATTCGTACAAAACATATACAAGTTATTTTCTCTTTGATACAACGTCGCCGTGGCGTGAAGGGGGGGTTTATAGGAATACTACCCAATGGCCCCGGGTTTATTTCGGGGGCCCCTTTCGTTTTTTTTTTTTTCCCCCAATTTTTTAATTATTTTTTTTTCAAAATTAATTTAATTTTTTTTTAAAAAATTTTCTTTTTGAATTTTAAAAAAAAAATTTGGAAAATTCTAAAAAATTAATTAAAAAAAAGAAACCCAAAATTTTTTACTTTTTTTAAAAAAAACATTTTTGTTTAAAAAAAATTTTTTTTTTAAAACATTTATTTTTAAAAAAAAAAAATTTTTTGGAACAAAAATGCCAAAAAATTTATGGAAAAAAGGATAATGTTTAAAAAGCCTTTTTTAAAAGCGTTTTTCCCCCTTTTTAAATAAAAGTTTTTGCTGTAATTACTTTTATTAATGGCAAATGTCAAAAAAAAAATTTTTTTTTGAATGTTTTAAATATACATGGTTTTTGTGAAAAAAAAAAATTTTTTTAACTTTTTACTAATTTAATATGTATAACTTTATTTATTATAATTTAATTTATTTTACTTTTTTTTATATTTTTTTAAATTTTTTTATTTTTTTTTTTATTTTTTTATTTTTAAGTATTATTATCATAACTATTATTGTTTTGTGTTTTAAAAAAATAAAATAGTTACTATAATTATATATAGAATATCATTTAAAATCAATGAATCTTTTTTTAAAAAATAAAATTATTTGATTCTGAAAATAAATTGGAGTGAAAAAAATAAAAACGAAGTTGGCCCTCCGGGGGAAAAGAACCCCGGTCCATTGGATAATCTCCGATACGCTGACTTCCCCCGGCGACGTTTCCCGGGGAAAAAATTGATATAACTTAGTATTTTTTCGCGTTTTTTTGGGTGCTGGCCTTTAGGGAATTTTAAAAGGGGAATACCTTATATCGACTACTGTTACCGAAAATTTACCCATTTTCCCTTTGTCTTTCCCTCTCCTTGTTGGACAGAATTTTCGTTCATGTTCCCTACCATTACCAGAAGAAACACAACCATACTTTTTGAATGAGTGAGTGAATATTAACACCGCAATACTATTCGAGGGCTTTCGGCGAAGGATCTCATAATTTTGTGCCATGGTCAAGTGATGCGGATGACGCCAGAGTTGGCACCTCTCTCATAACTTCCGCACCACACCACGGGGGGACGTTTTTAGCATCGGGAGTTTTAAAGTGTTCACCTACGGAGAACATCAATGTCGGGCTCAAATTTCCCCGCGAGCGAGTCCTTATCTTGACAACTACGCTGCCGCCACGACATCATACTTCCTGAAAAGAAAATGAATAGAAATCAAACAACTTTTAAAAAGGGAAAAAAAACTTTCATAAAAAATGTTCCCCCATTTTTGTAAAAAAAAAACACTTCTCATTAAATAAAAAGTATAACACAAAAAAAAGTAACCGGAAATCAAAAAAAAAATTTTAAAAAATTTTGCTTCATTAATATCTTTATCTAAATGCAATCTTTAGTATCAGAAACACGATTAGAAATTTTATATATATATATCACAAGAGAGAACACGATGCATATTTAGAAAGGAAAAAAAATCGACAGATAAACTTTAACACAATTTCAAAGAATAGTAATTTCATTAATATTGTCTTTTTTTTGTTGTTGTTGTTAGAAAAGAATATCAATGAAAATAAACTCATTCAGCAACAACCCATTCTGAAAAGTTTAATTGGGTTTAAAAGATATAATGGATGAGTAAATTACTTGGTGCAGTTATTTTTTTTACATTTTGCAGGGGTAATACTGTCGACAAGTAAATAAAAAAATTTAACCCAAAAAATTGATCTTTACGATCATCGGAAAAAGTATCAGAGCCGAAAAAAATGAGATGGAATCTTTAACTCCCAAAAAAATTTAAAAAAATCTTTTTGGGAATTTCTCCTGCTCTTTTTTATTGCATCTTCCACAGCATGCTTGAAAAAAACAATGTGTAATTAAGTTTTTAATTGGGAGCCTACCTTTTAAGGGGTTTTTTTTCATTTCTTCGATAAAATCGGGCAGATTTTGGGAACGAATTAAATATGCAGATGAAAGGGTGCAAAATTTATTTTTTTTTTTTTTTGGTCAAAATTTTTTGCGAAGAATAAACTTTCGGGCCCGGGAAAGCAATTGGGAAAAACGGGTTTGACAGGTATCCCCTTTTACTATGAATGAAGAAGAAAAAATTTCTTGTGGTCTTTTTTAAAGGTCTTACGCATCAAAAATGCATTCATTAAATGACTAGATATGATTTCTTAGCATCAGAGGAAGAATTTCTTTAGAATGTCGTTAAGAATTAATAGCATAGGATTTTTTAAAAAAACGGGAAAATTACATAACCTTTTTTTATTTTTTATTAAAGGGGTTCCAAAAGAAATATTTTATTCGATTAATTGATCCGTTCATAACATTTTCTAAATGTGTCTATGAATTTTATTTTGGGGGTCATTTAGAAAATCAAATTTAAAAAATCGTTTTTTCAATTTTGATTAAAAAATAAAATCCATTCTTTTTCTTTCTAATGCAATTTAAATTTTTGTTCTAGCTGAATTAGAAGTTTTTTTAATTTTTTTTTAAAAGTTGTTTACATTTGTAAAACCCCAAAAACATCTGACTGCCACCCCCCTTTTTCAAATCAAAAAAAAAGACACATGCTACTTTTCAGCCTTATCAAATAGTTTAAATTAATCAAAAATTTTATTTTGATCAGAATTTATTCAGGAAAGAAGTGAAGTGTAGTTGTAGCTGTTTGTTTACTTTTTGGTAACCGCATGCTTTTTTTTACCTCATTAAATTAAACAATTTCGCTATGTGTGAAATAGTTTTTTCCCATCAAAACAATAACGGAAAAATTTTAAAAAACTTTTTTAAAATTTGGGTTAAATAATAAAACGCTTAAAAACGAAATTTTGGGAAAAAAAATATCAAAAACCCAAATTTTGATGAATTAAACGTTGCATAACAGTCGACGATTTCAACAAAAAAAATTCAGCTTTAAAAGAAAAGTTGGGTAAGTTTAATAAAGAGTATGTTTCTTTTTGATTCATTTGAATGTTTCTGTGTGAAATGACTGACATTGTACTGTTTTCGGTTTGAAACAACTTAATAACATAAATAAATGTAAAAACAAGGTATTCACATAAATTTAGGCTAAAAAATTTGAAATTGTTGGACATTTTGGTCTTTTTTAAACATTTCTTAAATACCAGGTTTACTAAAACAGTAGTTAATAAAAAAAAGATACAAAATTATATAAAAGGAACAATAGATTTTCATATGGTATGTTTCAAAAAAAAGAAGAGTTGAAAAAAATGTTTTCGGAGTCATGAATTTGTCACCTACACTAAAGTGGTTTTATACGTTTCCCATGCATACTTAAATAATGCGACAGAAAAGTAACTAAATTGTCTTTTATTAGCTGCCCCGAAAACAATATCATTTAAAATGGATCCCAAAAATGTACCTGTTAATGGTACCTGGCAAAAAAGGAGCCATAATTATATAAATGGGTTTTTTACCGCAGTTGGTTTGGACACTGGGAAAGTTGTTGATACTGAAATATTGTCTCGAAATACTCGTAATTTTAACAGCAATGTACATATCGATGAGTGTTCGGCAAGTTAACGTAAATAGTGGGGGGAAGTTGAAGAGGTGTACTTTTTTATTTTTGTATCTTCCATCGCTCCAGACATTCACAATTTAGATATACACAATATTTGGGGCTTATGGGGGGCTCTAAAACAAAAAACAGTTTTAGAATTTAAAACCCAGAATATGTCAATATTGAAAAAAATTTGAATGTGTTGGTCTGTGTGTGTTTTTGGGTATGGGGAATGACTTAAAGGTTAAAATCAAAATTAAAAAAACAAAAAGCGAGGACAAATTTCTAGGATGCCATAATTTGACAGATGGAAAAAACAAATTGCAAAGATACTATGTTTTGGCTATTCAAAACAACTCGTGAAAGTTTGTTAGCCATAAAGCAAGCTATTTTAGCCATATTTTGATAAAATGTTCACAATTTGAATCTACGAAGGTTTTTCCCCATGGAAGTGACTTGTGGTGTAGATATATGCCATACTGAAAATTACACATATAAGCATAAACAAGATTTACCTACGCATGGAATAAAAATAAAAAATATTTAGGGTCTCTAATCTTGAACTTTTGTCCAGATGCTTGCTTGATAAAACTCAAAATATTAGTGAACGCGGAAATAGTATTTTGTATAATTCCAAAAATGTCTTTTTGAATTGGGTACTTAAAAAATATAGTACATGGCTTTTTATTTATATAATCGGGTTCGTACCAAATTAAAAAATTTTAGATGTAAAACATTCAACCCCTAGATTTTACAAATGTCGAGCAAAAAGTAGGTTATGCGGGATTAGGAAAAACAGAATAGGCAGTTTTACAATGAACCAAAAAAGCTAGAATTAAAACAAACAATTAAAATGTAGACAAGAAGATGATCTTGCAGATGACATTAGAATCCCAAATTACAGTTTTGGTATGTATAGTTAATAGTAAGTTTTTTCTTTAAATCTCTATTTCTCAAAAGTGTAAATTTCAACACAAAGGAACATTTTTGAAAAAAATACTTATTTTATAGCCTTGAAACTTTGCACATGTGTTAACACTATACAAATAAATATTTTAATGAGAGATTTTGTCAAAAATTATTCAAAAAAAATTTATGGGTTAAAATTAAAATTTTCACTGTTTTAAAATTTTGATGTGTTACTCCCCATATGAATTTTTTAAAAACTAATCAAAATTTTTAAAAAAAGCCCCATTAAAATAATAAAACAATACAATGAATGCACACAAAAAATTCATGATCAGCCAACATGCCAATTTTTAAAAATGTAAATGTTCCTAAAATTGGTCATTTTTAACATTACGGAGATAGGGAAAATGCTGCGTGAAGTGACCCCCAAGAATCATGTATATTTCCTCTCGAGACATTCATATTTGCTAAAAACGTGCATTTTTATCTAAACTCTCTATAGGAATGATAAAACCAACATAAATCAGAACTATCTTCACAGTATGGCTATTAAGACGATGGACTATTTAATTAATTTAACTTTAATTAATTTCAGTAGTGTGTAACAATTTAAGATGGATATTTATTAACATAACATGAAAGTTAATCTAAAAACACGAAGAAATTCTCATGTTAATTTACCCTTATGTATAATTTCACTAATTAATTATTTTTACAAATAACAAATTTTTCTGGAAATATTTATTCCCTCTATTGTTTCATCCTTAGTTTCAAAATGCTTATTTCTCAGAAAAATTTACCAAAATATGTGGAAACATTTTTGTTATTCTTATTTAGTATCATTAAAAGAAACCCGTCATATTTCTCTAATCATTTCTTTAATTCTTGACAAGATGTGTCAGAAATTGTCCTGTGTTTGAAGTGACTTTTCTTTTCCAGCCTTGGTTCATTTTACTTATATTGGAAAGAAATATATAAAGATATTCCATTTGGCCTTTCATCAAAAAATTAAATAAGAATAATAATCCCTTTATATAGAACATTTTTTTGAAAATGTGATACCTTTATAAATAATTTGTATCCACTTGATTAGCTTCTTTAGTTTACTTTTTTACTGAAATGGTTTTTTTATTCTGAGTATTATTACGAAAAAAATTTCAATGCAATTTTTTGGTAATATGTGCACATAATCTAATGTAGTGTAAGTTTAGTAATATAATATGTAAGTCTACACATAATATTTCGAATGTAGGATACGTTCTGAATCAGAATAAACAGCTAGAAATTTATTTTCTATAAACATTTTGCAACAACAAACCGATTTGTTGTAAGCTATATGTTTATTAAATATTATACCAGCATTAACATTAGGAAAGAGCCGATGTCATTTATGCAGTACTTGGAAATAAAATTATTTGACTCAAAGAGTAGTACCTACTTATACACATATAGAAAAAAATATGATTGTTTTTTGCCTCAATTACTATAACATCATTGCGTAAAAATTTCGCGTATGACTAATTTTAAATAAATCCTGTGAAATACCATTATTTATATTGTATAGTAACTATGTAACTCATAGTTAAAATTTTCAATCGATATCTACTAAATTGTATCTTCGAATACGTTTTCAGAATATAATAAATTGGTAAACAAATAGATTCTTTATTAATGCATCCTGTAAAACTGCAATGTGATTAGCTATATACATAAATTAAATGTAATCAATAAATTTTAATTAAATTGTCATTTAATTGCGTCATATGTAATGATGGTGCTCGAAGCTGACCCCGAATTTGTTTCACTCTAATCAACTTGAGTTTATTGAGCACTTTATGTTTTCTTAAAATTTGTGTTACAATACAGGGTCAGCATAAATGATTCATTAATTTTGACACAGCTATGGTTTCAAAAGTATTACTCGTACAGAATTATTAAACATATGAAAAGAGCCACAACTCACCAAATTTATATACCTTCTACTCGATACACATCCAGACGGTAATCAATCACATCCCATATATTTTGTATCATAGTCCTGCCAATTTCTTGCACTGCAGCACTAATGTGTTCTTTAAGCTCGATTGGTTATTGCTGTTGGGCAGGTACATAAACACGATTTTTAAAGTGCCCGTACAGGAAAAAGTTGCAGAGTGTTAAATCAGGTGATCTAGAGGGCCAAGGGAATGAAGCTATATCATTCTCAGCATTACCACCAATCCATCAATGAAAACGTTCATCACTTAGGTAGACCCGAATTGGGATGTGTCAGTGAAGGGGGAAAACTAGATTCCTGAAAGCACTGGATTGAGAGAATTTAGACGCACTATATCCAGGCAACATTTACCAGTCATCCCTTGTTGTGTGAAGAATACGTCCCATACGTCTTTGTTTGTGTCATTTACTCCGACATCCCCAATGCAACCACCCAAACGCGGTCTTCAACCCCGTACAAACCCCGCAGCCCAGGCTTTCACCCCCTACCGCATTGT
>BMAV01020167.1:0-17010 GCA_019973955.1 Trichonephila inaurata madagascariensis
TTTCTAATCATAAGCATTCCTTATAATAACTTTATTTTCAAGACAAGCCCATGGAAGTCTTTAAATACTTATTAAAAACGTTCTTAATTTAGTTTAATTAATTAGTTATAAAATACTCTGTGCAGAACTGATACTTTAAAAAGTATCCCGGCTGAAGTCCCCACTCTTTGCAAGGTTCATTATAAGAAAATAAAACATTATTGATATAATGCTGAATTGTAAAAGAGTAAAGCCAAAAAAGGGCAATGTTTACAAAATGTAAAATGTTTTTTTAAAATGATTGTCAATTACAATTAGTTTAAAGCGAATTTAAAAGCCCTAAGAATTAGCATTTATAATTGATGTTATAAATAATGAACAATAATATAAAATTCCGATGAAGAATAATTGTATTTTTTTTAATTTTTAAAAAAGCGAAAAGACTTCCATGTTTTAACCGGAGCAGGGGGATGATACGATTATTGAGTCACACCAATTTATATATATATATATATATATATATATATATATATATATATATATATATATATATATATATATATATATATATATATATATATAATTTTACTATTTTATTGTACACGATAAAAATCGTGATTCCAGTGAATAATTTAATCAAGAGAAAGAAACTTACCTACTTTCAGAACTTTTCAATTTTTCGTTGGTAAAAATAAACATTTTTGCCAGAATTAACGATTCGGTTTGTGTTCCCGACCATTCCGGGGTTAAAAAAGTCTTGGCCAAGTAATCCCCCAAAGTGTTCCGAGATTTTATATCATAAAACTCTTTTGCAGGGAAAAAAAAGCTCAAACAGAAATAAATACATTACTTACAATTTCCCCCTAAATAAAAAGACACATATGGGGGTCATAACTAACTTTTAAATAACTTAGGGTCAAACAGATTATCAGCAAAAAAAATTACAGCTATAATGTGCAGTATTTCAAAAATAAAAGTGATGAATTTTTATGTTCCTAATTTTTTTTTTATTCTGGGTCTGGGATTGTTTTTTTCCCCTGAAAAAAAGTAAAAAAACACTTATCATGAATTACAGCAAATAAAATAAAAGTTTTTTTTGGTTTTGGGTCAAAAATAGCTAATTTGGTATTGAAGAAGTTTTTATTTTTTGGGGATGACATATCGCAAAAAAATTATATCAGAGTAAAAATACATTTTTTTACAGGAAAGTATTTTGTTTTAAATTTATTCCAGAGTAAATTAATTATTTTTAAATCTTTTTTTTTTTCATATGCTCGGCCCCCGGGGCCTAATTTGGGAAAAACTGCCGAGTGAGTTGATGCTAGTAATGAATGACTTTAAGACGAAAAAAAGCATTATCAACACTCACTGAGTTTGAACGAGGGATTATAAAAATCTTAAAAAAAGTGGATTTTTTTTTCCACGATATTGTAGTGAGGGGGGGAATATAACATCGCACTGTTCGCTACACGAAGGTTTGGGCGACGCGCCTCGTAATTTTGAACCAAGGTCATGTGACAAGGATGACATCTGTGGGGTGGCACCCTCTCTTTTAAAAATATCACACCCACCCAAAAGGGGGGCGTTTGAGCCCCGAATGATTTAACGTGTATCGCCCCTACACTGCGGGTTTTAATATTGGGGGGAACCGTGACAACCGCCACATCCGATAACTTGATCACTGGCTACCGCGCCTCCGGGTACTGCTTGTTCTTATTTGATCTACGTTAACCGTTAATCTTTTCCTGATTGATTTCCATATTACAATATTATTGTTGTTTTAACTTCTAATAATACTCTATAGGATTCTTCAAATTTTTGAACACAAATTGCTTTATACTTTGTTGGCTGCTGAACTTACAGGGTGTGTTTCTAATAAGACCCAATCATTTCACTGGTACGTAATACTTTCTACGTCTATTATATGCTTTCCCACCTTTCACAATTTTCGTATAGTCTAGCTTCCTTAAGGCTTTTTCGATATTTTGAATTTTGAATTTTTTAACTTTCCGATATCATAACTAGTTTTTTTGAAATGGTGTAATCAATTTTCGACCCAAAAATATTAATTCAGCAGGTGATTTTCCATTTGTTTCATTCACGCCGTACAGTGGCTGACATTTCATAAAATTTGATCCCAAGTATCGTGTTGATCATTAACATAATTTGCAATCATTTGCACTATATAGGAATTAACTCTTTTCAGTCCGATTTGCTTTGTGGGGGTAGAGTATGCAGCAATCTTCACATGCCTTATGCCTAATCTTTCACTTAAGTGCTCAAAAATTTCGGATATAAATTGGGGACCATTATCACTTGTGTAATTTTATGCCCATGGAGCTCCGCATAATGTAAAGTTATCAAAAAATATCCGCTATTACTACGAGATGAGGCCTTTTTAAGAGGTATAATTTCAGCCCATTTGCTGAAATGATCGGTTATTACTAAAATATAGCGGTTACACGTCTTATTCTCGATATAGGATGCAAGGGACTGGCAAATCTAACGTCACTATCTCATTTGGATAATTTGATATGGTGAAAAGTTTAATCGACCAGCTGGTAATGCGTTTTATAGTTATTAACTTGGCACATATGGCATGTAGAGACATATTGATCAATGAATTTTCTCATGTACGAAGGGGAAATAACAAGCGTCCCGGAGTACATGATACGTTTTTAAATCTGCCTACAGAATTGTCAGCAGTGGCTGTCATGAAATTCTCTCATTTATTTCATTCCTTAAAGATTGCGGAATAGCATACACGCACATTTCACTAATGACGTTGCGTGTTTCGCATAAAAATAACAATCCTTCAATTAAACGGAAATCGATGGGACCAATTCTCACATATCGTTTAGAACTGGCAGATTCATCTGCTTTTACGGTTTCCCTAAATATCTATAAAAGGATATGACCTAATTCTGGGTCATTTTTCCTGTTCTGTTATTAATTGTTCCCATAGTAAGTACTAAATCCCTGATTATGGCACAATTAATTTTATCTCCAATTATACTTTTCACGGGATTCCTTGAAAGAATGTCAGCCACTGCATTTTTTGAGTTCAGTCTATGTTCCCATTCTATATTGAATTCTGCTAATTTGAGTGCCCATCTAATCATCCTACTCGACAAATTTTTGCCATGTGTTAGGCGTGTTAAGGCGGCGTGATCCGTTATTACTTTAATGGGTAATATTCTAAATATGTTCTGAATTTGTTCAACGCCCATTACTACTGCTAGACATTCTCTTTTCGGTTACTGTATAATTCACTCTCTGCGTTGTTCGGTGTACGTGACGCAAATACCACAGGTATGTTTGTTGATTAAAGTACTGCTCCTAAACCGATCAGACTGGCATCTGTAAATATTTCGAATGGCTCCTGAGAAGTTTTGGTAATTTTAAAACTGGCGCTTTTGTTACCGCCTCCTTGACCTCTTCGAATGCAGCACATTGCTTCATTGGACCAGACAAAATTTTACCGAAATTTTCGTTTAAAAGATTATAAAAGTAACCACAAATATCCATAATAATTAATAAATTTCGCGTACCACTGGGACATACCCAAGCTTGGACACCTCTTTTTGGCGAGGTTACGGGGCGGTTTCATCTCTAATATAGCTCTAACCTTTGTCTCATCCGTTTTAATTCAGCTTCTTTACTAATAATTAATCCTAATATTTCAATTCATCGCAGCCAAATTTTCACTTTTCCTTATTTAATGTCAATCCAGGATCCTTTAACAACGAAAAACTTCCCTTAAATGTTCAACATGGTGAGTGAATGATGGAATGAGATTATCACATCATCCATATACACATTCACAAATTTCCTATCACCGGTTTTAGGATTATGTAAAATTGCCTTTTTGAAAGTGGGGGCTGTCTGATAAACCGAATGGCATCCGCTTGAAAGCATAAGTGCCACTTTTTACTACAAATGCGATTAACAATATCACACAGGTTTTACTGCCATTTGAAAGTACCCACTTCTTAGATCAGAATGACATTATTGTTGTATATGGGATGTTCGTTTAATAAATCATCTATTAACGGTAAAAGGTATCGCGAATGCTTTGTGATCAATTTAATTTTCTATAGTCTACTGCAATCTATAACACGGATTATCGGTAACCCATTATTTTTCTTGCATAACACAACAGGTGGCCTTGCTGTGGGATTGAATTGGAACAATCTCGTTTCCTCTTGTAACATTTTTTGTATGTTAAAATTTAGTATTGCTTGCTTAGTCCGGTCATACCTATACGGCCTTAAGGAAACTACTGGTGGGTTATCTCCACGGTAATCCCAAATTTCATGGTATAAAACATGAGTAAGACCTGGTTTTGTCTGAAAATAACCCTTTAAAACTACTAAGCAAATTTTGTAGTTTTGTTTCTACTATCACACAATTTTTGTCTTAGATAAATCTATCTGCTTTTTCCTCTTTAATTGGTTCAACCACCTTATTTATTTGAGAATCTGGAATTTTCAGCGATTTTTGATCAAAATCTAATACTATCTTTGACCCACTTATAAGAGTATTACCGAGAAATACATGGGTATTCTAAATCCGTCAACACATGAAATGACCAATTTCTTTCGAACGATGCGAATATTCAATTCTACGATCCCCATGTTTTTGGCATTTGCACCCTGTGCTACTGTTATTACCTGGGCTCGCGGCTTTTAATTTGCTTATAAAAAAATATTTTCTATATACTTCTTCCATTATAAATGATTTATCTCCGGTGTCCCATGGCGCTTTCAAAAATGTGTTATTTAATAAAATAGGAACGTGGGGAAGTTCTACGGGTGATAATATACATATATCGGAGAAAACCTAATTATTGTCTCTCTTGTCGACACACCCTTGAGGTTGATCTTTAACCTTTACAGTATTTAATCATCCCAGCGCGTCCTATCTCCTCATTTAGAGAATTTTCCTCGAACCCCTATTTCTACGGTCCTCTATTAAAATTATCATTTCGCTCATTTCGAAATGAGTAACCCCTGTTGTTAAATCTTTGATTACTATTTTGAAATCTATTCCTCTCGAACCCTCTATTACTTTGACGGCTATTCTCGTAAAAATCATTTCTACTGTTATTTGGTCTACGTCCTACTTCAAATTCCCTCAGTTTCTACCATTATCAAAAATTAGGCATCCTATGCGCATTTTGACCTCGAATAACTCTATATTATCATTCTGTGAACCCACCCAATTTGCAAGAATATCTCTCTTCGAATTTAGCCAAGACTTCAAAAAGAAAGTTGTACCGTGTTTGTGGATTGCACTTCCACATAATCTTGGATTTATTGGTTCGGTCGAACTAAAATATGATCCACCAACTCTGCTTGGGACATTCCTAATTCTAAACTTCTCTCTATTTTTTAATAAATTATAAACGAAATCAGTAGGTTTCCTGATTTCTTCCCTGCTAAGGACATACAATTGTGATTGTCGTTCTTTCTTATTTTTGACCGCGGGAAAAGCCTTCGTAATTCAGCCTTGAGCTGCACCAAATCCGTGGCTGTATTTTGCACTAACACCGATCAAATATCGAGTACCAATCTTGAGCCCTTCCTGAGATGACTTTTTAAGTAAGCGCATGACAGATTACTTGGGATTTCAAGTAACTGTATGTGCCTCTATTGTTTCGATAAACTCTGCAATGTTCTCTGACCACAAAAATACATTTCGGTAGTACAGTACCTCCACCTACATTACCCTAACCCAGAAATTATATACACGTTCGGGCGCCATTGCGACATAGCAAAATCCCTGTGATGACTATGTCGTTCGGATCCGCGTAAGCTGAGGGATTATTGGGATTATCAAAATGATGAGACATATTAGTTTTAATACAACTTTTGTGGGAAATAACTTATATTACTTAATTCCCCAATTGACAACTTTAATTAAAATTGAGAGTTAACGCAAATTAAACCTTATATTCAAGTCAGATCGCAACTAGAACATTTATCTTAGTATAATAAATAAACCGATTCATCTAACTTCCTATACCAAAATATTACCTTTTGCCAGATCTCCTTCCTTCAGTGATTGGGTGATATCTATAATGTAATTGAATGTGCGAGGTTTCCAACTTCTTTATAATGAACTTCTATTTCTTCAAAGCTGTATCGGACAGCTAACTCTTGACCTGAATGATTCCACACTAAGTTATCTCTAAACTTGCCGCGCTTATCATCAAAGCTTCTATCCTTTTAAAGTATATCTCATTTACATATTATCTTCGTTTGTCTTCTTGGTATTGGGTTGGAAAGGTTTTGCCATTAATTGTGGCCGTCAAAGAACATAGGAGTTATGTTAGCAGAAGGACGCGAGAGACGTCACAACTTCGCGGGAACAGTTAATAACAAAACAAAAGCATGACCCAGAATTAGGTCATATCTATAGATATTTAGAAAACCCTTAAGATAACTCTGTTAATGCGACAATATGTGAGAAATAGTCCCACGACTTCCGTCTAATTGAAGGCTTGTTATTTTTATGCTAAACGCAACGTCGTTGCAGGTGAAATGCGTGTATACATTCAAAGTCTTTAAGGAATAAAAATATGAGAGAATTTCACGACAAGCCAATTGCGGAAGGACATCTGGGTAGATTTAAAACGTATCATAAAATTCAGGACATTTTATTCATTTTCCCGTATATGAAAATTTATTGATATGTCTCTACATGCCATATATTGCCAAGTTAATAATTATAAAACGCGTTACCAGCTGGTCGATTAAATCCGATTGTATTAAATTATCAAATGAGATAGTTACGTTAGATTTGTTAGGCCGTATCTATATCGTGAATAAGACGTAATTGATATATTTTTTAGTAATAACCGATCATTTCAGCAAATGGGCTGAAATTATACCTCTTAAAGGCCTCGTCTCGTATAATAGCGGATAGTATTTTTTGATAATTTTACATCGCGTTTTGGAGCTCAATAAAATTAATAAGTGATAACGGTCCCCAATTTACATCCAGAAATTTTTGAACATTTAAGTGAAAGATTAGGCATAAGGCATGTGAAGACTTTGTTTGCATATAGGCCACAAGCAAATAGGACTGAAAGAGTTGAAAATGGATATAGTGCAAATTATTGCAAATTATGTTAATGATCAACACGATACTTGGGATCAATTCTTGCACGTGAGGTTTGCTTACGCTATTCGTACAGCGGTAGATGAAACAACAGAACCTGCGAGGTTATTTTTGGGTCGAAAATTGATTATCATTCCAAAATTAGTAATGGAGATTTCAGATGGATCGGAATTTACAGTTAGAAATATCGAAAAAGTCTTTAATGAAGCTAGACTAAGTACGAAAACTAAACAGGAAAAATGGGAAAGATATTATAATAGACGAAAACGGGATATACAAATTAAGGTAAATGATTGGGTCTTATTAGAGACACACTTAACTAAGTTCAATAATAATAAAAATCTGTTCCAAATTTAAACAAAAATTTGAAGGTCCGTATAAATTAGAAGTAGAAATAATAATAATATTGTAATATGGAAGTCAGGAAAAAGATTAAATATTAACGTTGATCAAATAAGAATATATCGCCATAGGAAATGTGACGAGGTCGAGTTAGGAACAGGTAGCCCAGATAGTATTAGTTCACGTCAGGAAACGAGTAGTTCGGAAAATGTACATCAAAAGATCAAATGGAGTCACACTATGGGAGAAAAAATATCTGCGATTGAGAAACGTGAGTTAGAGGAAAAAGGGGATAAATCTCCAGTCAAAACAATCTAAGAAAAATACGGATAGGGCCGATAAGCGCAGATCACTTGTCAGATCGCTTCCTAGCTCATTTACAAATGAAAGAAGAGAGAAATAAAAGAAAAGGCTAGATAAGGGAATTAAAAGGTCGTATATGGATCGGGGGCAAGTGGACCACGAAAGAAGTGGCAGAGAAACGGACCCCAAATTATTAACAAAAGACCATTGTCATCTAGTAACATTTATATAGAGTAGGAAAAGAACAAGACGGAAGCAACTGGGTTCAAGATAGGACATATGACTGGCCTGCGCCCGCCAGAAGGATCAGGAGTCCCGACCGTGAGAACCAACAAGACAAGAAGAAAAAGCCGACAAGGTGACTACAAACCCCTACAACGAGCAACATAAGGAATTCCAGTGCAGCCAAGGAATAGTAGAGGAAAGAACAGTGGTAGCACCTGTCATTGGACGTCATGTGTGGGGACTAAAAATAAAAATCAGGTTGTATTGTTTCATTTTTTTTTTATGATCTTTCCAACAAGTGGTCGGAAGAATTATTGCAAAAGAAGGAAGTCTCGGGTGGTGTTTAAAAGTTATAATCCAAGCAAAAGTTGACACTACAATGATCCTGAGTAGGCCGTCACTAACAATAATATTAACAGGGCTGCGCGGCTCATTGGGAGTTTTATGGAACCAGATGCGGGATGGAAATGAAAGTTTATTGTGATTTACAAATGATATAATGCATAAAATTGTAATGAAACTTATTGGTATTATGTAAATATAGATTTGACAAAGTAACCTTAGAGTTTTTATTTCAGGTGACAGACCCTGTTGAAAGTGTTCCACTGCTTAGCTGATATGTGACACTCAACTCGGAGCGAAGTGGAGCCGTCTCTAACTCCCAAATGAATGTGTATCCTGAAGCAGAGTTTGGGTCTGCGCACCAGGAAAAATTCGTAGAAGGTTTAAGTGTATCATTATTTAAGTATTGGCGTTAAATATGAGTTAAGAGTATATATGTAAAAGTGAGAATATATACCATTATTAAACAACAATTGTTAATGTTGGCCTAGTTAATGGAGTAAAATTTATTATTGTATCTGTCACGAGTTTAAATTTAAAATTAAGTTCAATATTAAATTTAATTCTACCACGATGAATAATGAAAATTACTGATCAAGTTAAATATTGGAAATTATAGAAGTTAAAATGAGGATTCAAGGTTAAAATTTGACAAACTTAGAAAGCGAGGAGATTCAGAAATAAGAAATTTAGGCACGTAATTTGTTAAGAGCGTTTAGAACCCTTAAATAAATCACGTTTTTTTTTCTTCAATAATAGGAGGGGTTGTGACATCTCTCGTTTCCAACTGCTTTAACACTCCTACGTTCTTTGACGGCCACTATTAATGGCAAAACTTTTCCAGCAATTCAGAGGAAAAACGAAGCAACAATGCAAATAAGATAACCTTTAAGAGGGATAAGGTTGGTGAGAAAGAATGGCAATCTTAGAGGAAGCTTAGTGTGTGGAACAGTTGGGTGATATTAGACGGCCTACTCAGAATCAAGGAGACGCCCAACCTCGCTAATAATTATAAGGAGGGAACAATTGCACACGAGTACATCAATCTACCTGCAATTATCGAGTATTGTTGAGTCTTCAATAGTGGGAGGATTATATTCAAAGCTAGTATAATATATAGAAAGTTAAGGTAGATAATTAGTTATATATTGATACTAAATGACCTGGTTATTGCGATCTGACTTAAATAAATCGGCATACTTTGGTTTTATTCTCACTTAAATAGCTTGTTCGTTATATAAGTAATTTGTTAAGTCTTGTAACAGTTGTATTAAGAATTATAGAATGTCTCATCCTTTTAGATGAAATCCCACATCTCCCCAACACGCGGAACCCCCACGTCATAGCGCTATCGACGAAGATGGCTGTATGTCACAAGGAAGGAGGAAAAGCTTGGGTGGTACTCAATATTTGGATCGGTGCTGAGTGCAGATACAGCCACGGATTTCGCGCGGGTAAGGCAGGAGTAAACACGCAATCAAAAATAAGAAAGGTTAGAAGCGAGGTTTTGCGTCCCAACGGGGAAGTAAGGAACCAACAGATTTTTGTTTTACGATTTACTTAAGCTGCATAAAGATTTGGAACTGAGGATGTCGCGAAGACAGGAATTGGTTGATCACATTTTTGGTAGACTCGAACCACAAGTCCAGGACTATGTGGAAGTTCGAAATCCGCAGAACACGGTACAACTTTTAGAAATATTAGCTAAGTGAAGAGATATTCTTACAAATTAAAAGGGTTCACAGAATAGTGATAATCTGGAAAGACGGAGTCAAAACAGCGCATAGGATGTCTAATTTTGATGATAATCGCAGAAACTGGAAATTCTGGGGGTTGGGCATAGATAAATAATGTCGAAATGATTCTAGAAAATTGCTTATGAGAATAGCTGTCAAAGTATTAATAGGTGGTTCGAGGTAGGAATAGATTTCAAAATGATGATCAGAAATTCAACGAAAAGGAGATACCAATTTCGAAAAGATCGAAATGATAGTTTTGTGGGGGACCACAGGAAATAGGGGTTCGAGTGAAAATTTCAGTCGAAGGGCGATAGGATGCAAAGGGGCGATTGAATGTTGTGAAAGTTAATGAAGTTCATAATCAAAAGAGGAATCGACAGTGGATATACCAATTTAAGCTTTCTCCGATATGTATATCACCCGTAGGCTTCCCCACGTTCCTATTTTTATTAAATAACACATTTTTAAAGCGCTATATGAACACCGGAACAGATAAATCATTTATATCGGAAGAAATATATAAAAAATATTTTTTATAAACAAGTAAAAAATCATGACTCAGGTGATCCTGGGACAGGGAGCGAAATGCCAAAATATAGGAATTGTAGAATTGATTATTCAGATCCGGGGAATTTGTTAAACCTTGGTCGTTTCATGTGTGTTACGACGGATTTGGAATACCCATGCTTATTCTTGGTGTGATTTTTATAAGTGGATGGTCGAAAGATCGTTTTAGACTTTGATCGAAAATCGTTAGAATTCCGATTCGCAGATAGATAGGGTGGTTGAATCATTTTGAAGAGGGAAAAATGTTGAAATAGATTTGTACAAAGACAAAATTGGGGGATAAACAAAACAGGAATTAAATTTTAGTAGTTTTAGAGGATTATTCTCAGACAAACCTGGTCTTACTCATGCTTTATACCATGAAATTGACACGGGAGATAATCCACCAGTAGTTTCCAGGCCGTACAGATACGACCGGCAAAAGCAAGCGATAATTGATTTTCATATACAAAAAATGTTACGAGGAGAAACGATTGTTCCAATTCAATCCCCGTACGCGTCATCGGTTGTGTTATGCAAGAAAAATAATGGGTTACCACCGGATAATCCAGAAGCATATAGATTTGCGGTAGACTATAGGAAACTCAATTCGAGCAAAAAGTATCCGCGATACCCTTTACCGTTAATAGATGATTTAATAACGAACATCCCCTATACGACAGTAATGTCATGTCTTGATCTAAGAAGTGGGTACTTTCAAATGGCAGTAAACCCCAGTGATATTGTTAAGACCGCATTCGTAGTAAAAAGTGGCTTTATGCTTTCCGGCGGATGCCAGGTGGCTTATCGGGGGCAGCTCCCAATTTTCAAAAGGCAATTGAGCTAATCCTAAAAGAACCAGTGATAGGAAAGTTTGTGAGGAATTATTGTGTATATGGACGACGTAATTGGCCAAGAATACCGTAAATTTCACACTTTCTCGCCATGTTGAGCATTTGGGGAAAGAAGTTTTTCGTTGTTAAAGGATGCAGGATTGACATTAAATAAAGATAAATGTAAATTTGGGTGCGATGAATTGAGGTATTTAGGATTGATACTAGCAAAAGTAAAAAGGGAATCAAAACAGCGGATGAGACAAAGGTTCGAGCCATACTAGAGATGAAGAAACCACCCCGTAATTCAAGGAGGTGTCAAGTTTTTAGGTACGTCCCAGTGGTACACGTGAAATTTATTAAAAATTATGCTGATCTTTGTGAGCCCCTTTATAATCTTAAGCGAAATTAAAAAAATTCGTCTGGTCCCACTGAGGCGCAGAAGGCATTCAAGCGGTCCAAGGCGACGTAACAAAGCGCGGTTTTAAAATTGCCGAACTTTCAAAACCCTTCGAATTATTTACAGATGCCAGTTCGAGAAATCGGCGGGGCAGTGCTCAATCAGGAACAAGACCCGTTATATTTGCTTCGTACTCTGAACAACGCGGAAGGAATTATACGGTAACCGAAGAATGTCTGGAAGTAGTATGGGCGTTGAAACAATTCCAAGGAAAAACGAAGCAACAAATAAAGATAACCTTTAAAAGGATAGAAAGTTTAGTGAGAAGGCTGGCAATCTTAGAGAAGCTTGAGTGGTGGAACAAGTGGAAGTGAGATTAGACGGCTACTCAATCACCGGAGACGCCCACCCTCGCTAATATTTACAAAGGAACGAGATTGCACGCGAGCACATAAGTCTACCTGAAGGTATCAGAATCGTCAGGAGTCCTCAGCCGAGGTGGGAGTTATATTCTGAACGATAGTTTAATATTGAAGCAAGATTAGGTAGATAGTGGTTATATTTTGATAAAGTAGTTGCGCGATCTGACTTAAATAAATCGACATACTTTGGTTTATTCTCACTTAATATAAGTTTGTTCGTTATATAAGTAATTTAGGATTTAAATTCTTAATAAAAGTTGTATTAAGGGTATAGATATGTCTCATCCTTCCGATCCCACCTCTAGCTTACATTGGAACCCCACATTGCCTGTATAAAACAGATGGCTATGTCACAATAGATCCCAGTGCTTATGTCTGGGGACTGGAATGACTTACGTTATTGGTTTGGGACATGATAGAACTGGCATGGCTTCACAATGTGAGCCATTTGCTTGGTACTTTTGTCCTGCCAAAAGTAAAAATCATCACTCGCCGTAAGTTTCTTTGCATTTGCCCTGATATTTTACTTCAATAGGTTCAAGTAATCAATTTTGTACATTGCTGATTCAGTGAATTCCACACTACCAACCAAAATGCTTCCTATGCACCCCTATACATTATACCTCCTCTTTCACGTTTGATAGTCGAAAAAAAATTCTCTTTTTAAGATCTGTGCAGGAAATTTTGCAAATATATTTTTGTCTTTTTGATGCCGAAAATACAAAAATTACTTTCAATTGAATATATTTCATTTTTCCAATAATTGCGTGCCCTATTCAGGTGTTTTTTGGCAAAGGCTGTTCACTCAAGAGATGAATGGTTTCTTGAGAACAACTTGGCCATGAAAGTCATCCTTTTTCAGTTCTCTCCGAATTATAGTTAAAGTCAAACTTTTTTGCAATATCTCAGCAGCACTTTTAGCTATTTGATTTTATTTTTATAGAACGCATTACAAAGCAAGATTCTCGAGGTGACACTGCAGACGGGCATCTGGATCTCGGCCTGGATGTTAAAATTTTAGTTGATTTGTAGTTTATGAACACTTTTTGAATCAATGAATGTCTGTTATTAACACACACAGTTTCAGCAATTGCTTTAGAAATTTCCCCCTTTTCTAAGAATCTATGATGATTTTTCTTTCAATAATATATCGATCTGTTTTCTGTTATCTGCCTTAGAATCACACAAGCTTTCAAATCTCAAATCCTAAATTAAATCATATAAAAGAAGCTTATAATTACTTAAAAACGATTTAGTGCAATTATTTTACAATAAAAGGTCTTTGAAAGCTCTATTGTGTAAGTGTATGTACAGACTTTTGGCGGAGGTTGTTGGTGATTATTTGGTGGTCATTCTTGTTTTTTCATGTTCAGGTGAATTTTGTTGCTGTTGTTTGAATAAGGATATTTTGAAGAATCTCTGAGAGAGAGAGAGGTATGTTGATTTTCTGAAGCGAGATTTTAATGGTAATTACAGCATGATACGTAAGATGATTGCCTATACGCAGACTTTCGGAGGCAAGTATACCTTTTATAACTATCCCCGAATTATGTAATATCTTAAAAAAGTTTTTAATTGCTTTTCCTAATGAGGAGTTCCAGCGTGGTTGCCAATCTCTAAAACAAAACAAAAAAAAAAAAATAAAAAAAATTGGACACTACTAACCGAGGAGATTTAAAGTTACAGATTTAGTTGCCAGATATTGAAAATTTGTAATTGGATCCCCAGATTCATCCCTCCCATTAAAAGCATTTAATTTAATTAATTAACATGTGTTTCTTAAACTCTATACTTCACTATAGTTAGAAATTAAAATCTTTTAAAGTAAGCTGTATAACAGCCGTCCAAAAGACACTAAAGTTGATAAATTTGAAAAAATTCAATATTAGGTAAGTAGGGGTCTACCGAAAACTGAAAAGCATGACAAGGGGGCCATGAGATTAAAAAGTTTGAGAACCTCCGCTCTGAAGTGTAGCAGAAAACAAAAAAAGAACACTTCATATGCAAATAAATATTCATGATATCAAAAACCAGAAAAATCATTAAGTGCAGAAATCGTAATTTCATAGAAGCTGTTGTTTTTTTGCCTATTGGGGGAAAATTTTATTTTGGCTGTTGTTTTGAGAAAAAGTGACTAGAAAATGTCCTGACAACGTGATCTATCAGAATCCATGACTTGGTGCATAATCGGGAGGCTAGAATCGGGGCAAACAAAAGGAACTGTAGAGGACGCTGTCGGAGTAGCAAGAAATATCATTGCAAGATTGTGGAATCGATTCCATGGGAAAAGGGCAACGGATTGGGAGGGCAAGGTCTCCGGTTTCTTTTTAAATAAAGGGGACATATCAAAAAAGTCGTTGAGAATGAACAGCCAATGTGAGGGAGATTAAAAAGACAGTTTCTTTTTGGAAACGGGGAGAAGGGTCGCTGGGACAAAAAACCCCCAAATGGGGTTTCCCTCGGAGGGATCTATTTTAGGTGTAGGTCAAGGGGTGTGCTTTCCGTTGACAGAAGTAAAAAGTCCCCAAAAAAAGGGGGGGCTGCAAAAAACGAGAGGCAAATGAAAAGGGGCCCGGGAGAAGGCTCCCTTTGGGAGTCGGGTTTAATTTTAAAATTGTACCCGGGTTTATTTTGGTATGGCAAAGAAAGGAACCCCCCGGAAAAAACCCCAAACCCCTAAAAAAATCACTTACAATTTTTAATGGGTTTGTGGGTTTAGACTGGAATTTTTCGGTAAGGGGAAGGAACCACCACCATTCATAATAATGGCAATTTGGGGTCAAAGGAAATGCAGAAAGATCCTGAGACCCTTTTGTCAAATTTTTACGCTGCAACTATTGGTGATTCCTTTCTTTTAATTCTGGATAATACCAAACCTCATACAGCTTGTTTTTTAAAATTAGAACTTTCTTTTTGGCCTGGAAAAAAATATAGGGGTTTGGTGTGGGGAGAATGTTCTTCTGATCTTGAACGGGTCGAGTATGTTTGGACACACTCGGATGACGTGTTGCTGCAAGACCAAGACCTCTTGTTACTGTCCAAGACTTGGAGATCATACTTCGTCTAGAGAGGAACAGCATTCTAGTCTTGACGATGTAGTTATACTTCACAGTATAACGACATCGCATCCCTGCTAAACAGATATGTGGCAGTCTGAGCAGTTCTGGGGGACCACAACAATTAAACTTCTTGTATCATTTCCAAACAATCAGTTTTTTGTCATTTACATGTAATCAAAATGTTGCCCTGAAGTATCATTTCATGTTCTTTTTACGAATCAAAAGAATTAATGTTCCCGTAAGCTTCCTTTTTCCTGTATTCGTTTTGTTACATCTGTATATTCTACCTTTTATGCCTGTGCATAGCTATCACGCAACGGTTGTTCCACTTTTTTGCTTTCTCCCCAAATATTTTTTCAGAAGTGTATTAAATCTTCATGAAGAAATATGAAACACTAATAGCTAGTGTTTAATAAAAGATTTTATCAAGTGCGTTGCCAAGTTTTGTTTTTGTAAATATTTTGCAAAATGTTTCAATTCATTTCCAAATTTTAAGGCGCTTGCATTGACTACCTCTTTATATCTTCAGTTCTAGATTTAACGCCGAGTGAAAATCATACTCTCTGATAATTTCCGCCTCTTATACCTTCTTGGATTTTAAATATGCTAATGAAAAGGTGACGAAATTTTTTCGTTTGTATATAGAATTTGATGTTAAACTCTCAGTCAATATTACCCGCCGTGTAGAGAAGGCCAATGCTTGTTAAATCTGCTGAGACTCAAACATCCTCCTGTTGGTGAGAGGAGGAAGTTCGGAGATGGGTTACCATCTCAGGTGTCCTGCTCTTCACTTGATCATGGCTCCAAAATTACTAGGTGCATCACCTATAACCCTAGTGTTACTTACGTGTGTGTCTTAAATTAAAATTAAATAGAACAGTTTTTGAAACAATCCAGGAACTAAAAATTTTCTTCTTGTGGAAAAAAATTTGAAACCGATTTTTGAGAATGCCCCATCTGAATTTTTCTTCCAACGTTATATCAGTCCACACGTTCATAAGTATGTGTGATTTTCTGTTTTTATGTATTTTGTTTTATTTTAATTTTTTTTTTTTAGTATTAACTAATTTACTTGCATATGTTTGCTTATCATTCTATCGCTCCTTTCCATTATATTGGTTCCCCTGTTCCTTTTAGTATAATTATTCCTTTTCCTCGCCTTCCACCTAATTTAAGAATGAAGAATCCTTTTAAGGAAGAAAATATCGTACTGCTATTTTCTGTCTTTTAAGGTATCTAAAATTAGTTTACTGTTTAACAATATTGCAATTAAGAAATTTCAAATATATATATTTCTCATAAAAACATGTTTAACATATATATATATATATATGCAATTATCAATCATATACTAAAGTACTATAAATATAACTTAAAGCATAACTATAAATATAAGCTTAGCAAAACAGTACAGGTCAAAGTTAAATGGCCATTGTAATATATTAGCAAATTCTTAATCTTACAAACCAAGATTGTAGGGCAGTGCTTCTCAAATTTTCAATTTTTGCGACCCATTATTCAATCATAATTTTCCTCGTCCACCCCCTCCATACAATAACAATGTTTTTAATTCAATAATACTGTAATTTTTTCTAAAAACAGCAAATGACTTTAACCCCTTTGCCACCGGCGTATATAAAAGTCTCACTAGCCAAAGCATTAATTACCCGGGCGTATACGTATGTCTTTCCGGGG